>JAOTAV010037085.1:0-18733 GCA_026546445.1 Cyclargus thomasi
TCCATAAGCTGCATGCAAAGTTCATACTAAATTACGTTTTAAGAGAAAGAGATGGGTAGAAAACTTACATCGCTAATATCTAACTTATTTCTCAACAGAATTCAGATATTTTTTGTGATTAGCCCACTATCATAATAATTTGCATTCGATAAATTTTGTTTTACACGCATATTCCCTATTAGCGATGACAACTTGGATATGAGCTCTGAGGACCTAAAATGTTGGTTATAGCAATATTGCAAAGGAATTGCTCTACAATTCGTTTTAGTTCATTTTGTTCAAAAATCGAATTATTTTGATAAAATACTTACCTACTTCAAAATCAACAATAAAAAAATTGATTGTAAAATCGCTGTTTTGCAAAACAAGTAGTTATTTACAAGAAAAAAATTACAAAATGAATTGCTGTTAGCAATATAGCAAAATAAGGTTACTTTGCTATATTTCTTTAGGGCGGCTGATTATTTCTTTGTTCTTATTGGTTGAAGTAAACATCAGGTCCGGATCAACTGTATAGCGTTACTCGCAAGTGCTACCGACCGTGTTATTAATTAAGGTGGGGGGGGGGGCAAGTTCACGTCAATTTATTTTACTTAAAACCATTGAGATACATAGACAATATGCCATAGAGTGGACGCTGCAAAGAAATGACTCGTGCCACTTCACTGCGGTTCCGCCCACTAGCGCACCAAACATTCTACAAATTAAAAGTCTCAAAAAATGCCTTCTTGTGTGTCGGGACACTGCAAGAATAGTTCAAGGAACACGGAAAAATATAACGAAATATATTTTTATCGGTAAATATTATTATTTAGTTGTTTATAAATAAAAATCGAACATTCAATTACTTCGCGTCTTTTTACATCTTTTGTCATAGATTAAGTACATTCAGAGTGAAATGTAGGTCGTAGAACATAGTCCCTACTCACAGAGACGAGTTTGAATTTCTGTAATATATAGTTCTTTATAATTTTACTACTGTATAAAAACACGAGATTATTTTAATAAGTTAAGTAGTTTATTACATTACTTATAAAATCTTTAGTTACATACTTTAAAAAATTTAAAACATTACATTAACAATATTACATATTTTTATTCTTTCCTTACTTAGTAAAAGTCTTTGTTTTATTTTATCCATCCATTATAATAGAGTCTGCATACATTCGAGTGTAGGCACAAACTGTATCACTTCTGCGGTCTTATACATCAGAATAACCCCCCTCCCCGCGCACACCTCAAATGTGACAGGTTCGATGTTTGAAACAGCTACTTTATGACTTCCAACTCATTGCTTAACACTGATTTTATTAGCATTTAGCAAAATCTGTTTAATAATAGTAATAACTTTATTAGCAGCTACTAGCATGACACACATTTTACATAAAATAATAATATGATAATAAACTAAGAGCCTGTTTCACCGCTTTCATATAGTCTATCCACAACTTTATTTGTCTGCTCGCTTGCCCTCTAGATATCGTTAACATCATAGATGGCGTTATTAGTGAATTTTTTTTATAATCATTGTTTAGTTAAACAAACTGAGTATCCATACATTGTATCCAGAACTGTCAAATTTTAGAAAAAAATCTGACACAGTCACAAAATACTTATATAAACCCCATGCTTACAAAACAACCCACCCCCGGATCTTCAATTTTTTTAGGTGGCACAAGAAACTGAAAACTGAAAATTGCGGCATATTATTTTTATTATTATGTTTATCATTTCAGCTTTAAGGTGTTTACTAAGACATAGGATAAGAATTTGGCGCTCTCTGTCCTGGGGCACGGGCACCAGCTTGCCACCGGCCCCCTCCCTAAATCCGGGCTTAAAACAACCACAGCATTTAAAAAATCTCGCGAGCCCTCCATAAAGCTGCGCAAAATATTATATAATAATAGGATATTAATGCTTAACGGTTATACCAGATAGATAAACAGATAGACACTCACTGCTAAAAATATGCTAATGTTCATAATATCTTGTCGTCAGGAAAAGAAGTCCAGAAGCGATGGCGCTCCATCCGCGACTCTTACACGAAGGCCTACCGCCAGGGCAAGTGCACGGCGCCGGAGCAGGCCTCCAACAGGAGATCACAGTACCACAGACAGATGTCATTCCTGTTGAGAGCTTTGCAGAACAAGTGAGTTATAATAAGAAGTACGTTTATGCTTAGGAGGGCTACATTCTCAAGCCAGGGCAGTAAGGTATAGGTGCCTAAACTTGCACTACTCGATTACACCTCATGTGGTCATATCAACTGAGACAGAGACGCACTGATACAGTGTTGGCCGTCCCTGTCATACATCACATCATCAGCGCTGGATAGTGAAGCTGATAACTGCGATCATCATCCTTCCATCTACTTCCATCATGAGGTGGAATTGAGTAGTGCAAGTATAAGCAGCTACAAAAGCAAAAATATCAACAAAGCTAGCTTCATTTTTAATCTAATAATCGAAGTAGATTTTTGACAAGCCAGTTCTAGCCAAGGCAGTTCAAAAGAGCTTGCTATCCTGGCTTGTAAACTGACTTCTTGTATTCATTATCCCGGCCATAAAAGCCTGTTCATTCTGGTTGTTAGCGGGCGGTTACGCAGCGGTCGACAGCATCATATACCCTGTGAATTCACGAGGTGAATTCGACCGCTAGTGTGATGTCACACGTAGGTCTTGCTAGATGACTTTACCTAGACCTAATTTTATGGCAATAAGGGTAGGTGCCGGAAGCCATGTAACTGGTAGGGCTAAAGCGGACAATCTTAGGACATATAAAGCACTGTAGTTTCATTCTGTTTATGACCTTGAAATTTTTGTAGGGTTTTTTTCAGTTTTAATAACTTTTAGCTTATGTTTTACCTGTTTTCCAATGATAAACTGCAACTATGTTTCCAGGAAAGCACGCCACTCCCAAGAAAAATACGACTCACTTTCGGAAGTATCCAGTTCTCCACAGCATCCACCAGAAGAAATACGGATACAGGACATAGACAAACCCCTAGACTTAAAGACTAAACCAGAAAAGGTGTACCACGACAAAGAATGCCAGGTCTCCTTCGAGGAAAAGTCATGTGTACTACCAGAAGACCATTTCAGGGACGATAAAATGTTCATGAACTCCCTCCTGCCTATGTTCAAGAAAATGAGTGACGACACAAGACTCCTATGTAGGATAGAAGTGCTGAAAATCATCAGATACGCCCTCCAAGGTCACAAGTGCTTCGAAGACTTGAAGACGGCAGAAGACAGGTTTTTCAAGGACAGCATGAGCGGTATATTAGCTAAGGAGGAAAAAGAGAAGATGACGACACGATCGGAAAACGGAAGGCCGATCAGAAAACGAAAAGTAAGTTTGTATATCATCCCATCATGTTATTTTAGTACCAAATTATGCCTAGAACTTTATCCAAGATTTAGGCCATCAACGCCACTCTGCTGTCCTCAAGCTAAAATGCCGCTATGTACAAAAAGTACTTTTTGAGTTATGAGCAAAGAACGCGCGTTGCAATGTAAAAAATTGTATGTATATAACCACAATATTAATTTTGATAATTCGATGACTATAAAACCTAGAAAAATGTTAGTAATACACGTCGATAGAGTTTTTTCTTCTGATTATGATGGCATCAAAGTATCAAAATCGACCAGGTGTTGGTTAACGGCTTTTAAGCTTTGGGACGGCAGAACTGTAACTCGTCTAATGTTGCAAGTGTCCATTGGCGACGATGGTTCCTTTCCATCATGTGACCTGTTTGCTCATTCGCCCCCTTTACTTAAAAAAATATATCGCGCGGGAATACTGCATTTTTGCGGGATATGAACCTTATAAGGGGGTTGTTCTGTCTTGAATCTTGGATTTTCTAGTAATGACGTCACTATGTAGCTTGTGATAAATACAATTATGTAGTGAATAAATTGACAAAGATATAGCATGACCTATGTACTAGTGTGACGTATAAGCTTTACCTAAATATTTCTTGTGATAAGATGTCGTCAAACTTTGTTTATCACAGACACAGTTAAATGTGAGTGCTTTGATAAAGATTTTGGTGTAGTCACATCACCATCCGTTTAGCGGTCTGATATAGCATTTATGTCTGTGGTTTTTCCCGCTTAGAAATGTTTTAACCCACTGAAGAATTTAATCGGAAAAAAAAATAATTTTAGAGCGTCCGTGGCCTTATTTGGCGAGCGAAGCGAGTCCTCTATATCCCACTCCGCGTACATGTTTGTGGTACACTTTACTGAAAGCTTTAGCTCTCGCACTCGAGAGGGTGCAGGTTCAAACCTCGGTGGAGGCGTGTACCAATAAGACATTTTCCGATCTCAAGTACATAATACGGATGTTCGTTAAGCCTAATTTGACTATCAAATAAAAATTGTTTTAATTACATAAATTCACATAACTATAACTAATAAAATACAATTTTATACATAACAGATTTATAGGATATATCATATATTTATATCATATTTGCATACTCGTACATACATGCCTACACTGAGATATAATGATTATTATTGTACGCCCTATACATATAAATAATCTACATTTTTAGCTTTCTATAAGATGAAATGCTAACTTTGACATAACCTATAAATTGTAGAGCTGCCCCTCTCTGAAGGCCACTTAGCAATATTGCTAGAAACAATTCATTTTGTCATTTTTCTTGCAAATAATTACTCATTTTGCAAATAGTAATATCACAATCAATTTAAATCAATTTTAGTAGCTTTTTATCAAAACTATTCGATATTTTAACAAGATGTGCTAAAATAAATTGCAGAGTAATTTTTTTGCAATATTGCTTTTAGGACATTTTTAGACCTTCTGCTCTAAGATATATTTAGAAAAAATAACAGTCGTTTTTTTCTTGTTAATTGTAATGTTTTAATATATATTGCGTACAATCATTTGTTTAAAATAATTAGAAATAAATTAATGCTATTTTCAGACCAGGTCACCGTCTCCCAGTCCGATTCCAGTAAAAAAGAGAGGTCCTGGACGTCCTAGAAAGGTATTTGGTATTTATAAAAAAACGTTAATAACGCGAAAACTATACCTTTTCCGGAATTAAAACTATCTTAGGTCCTTTCCCGGGACTAAAACTATCTCCATACCAAATTTCATAAAAATCGGTTTAGCGGTTTCAGCGTGAAGAGGTAACAGACAGACAAAAATTTTTGCCCATTGTAAATAATTACAAAATTAAAATCATGTAAAACATTTTGAAACCATTTTTTACAGATACGTCCACCAGAATCAGACGATGAGAAATACAAGAAGGTACCCAAAGTACCAAAATTCGTGTCCAACCTGGTACCCAAAGTGGAGCCGGAGGACGAATATGGTTACGCGACAACCATCAACCAACTGCCTATGCCTATGTTTATGAAGGTAACTAAATTCTATAAATATCAGCCCCGGATCTAGGGTGGGCAAGCCCGTGCTCCGGGCGGCTAGTGCAGAGGGCGCCAAATTCATCATTCAATCAATCAATCAAAGTCCTTTATTGCAGAATATAGTGTAGTTTAGGTCTTAGTTTAGGTTACCAATACATACTTGCCATTACAATGGCGTGCAATTATGATATTTTCAAAACATAATTTTTTTTTTAGTTTAATTGAATTTTTTTTTATTAATAGTTGCTATGGATTTTGCATGCTATTATTATATTAATGAAAAGTGTAGACCTATGAAAGATAAATTATAAGACCAAATTGTACCACTTTTGAAGCAAATAAAAATATGAATATGAATGAATTATTAGTTAGTGAATTAAACGAAAAGAATGCTGATGCATTATTTCTGGAAATGAAATGAAATTAATAACTGTCGGGGCGGCATTTTTTTTTTCAACCTACCTAAAAAAATTGATGATCCGAGGCTGATTAATATTACACATGTACATAGTACAAGCTTTTGTTAATTCTCAACGCAAAAAAATAATGACACATACGATAGTTTTATACCGAAAAAATGTCCGGTTCCCTCATCATCTATTTCTTTATTTATATTAAACTAGTTGCAATGCCTGCAACTTCGTTACGCAAAAATTTGTATATCATGGGAACTGTGCATTTTCACGGGATAAAAGTTATCCTATGTGTTGTCTAGACTTAATAGCTATTAAATAGAAAAAGACTTATAAGAATCCGTTTAGCGGTTCTGGACATTAGCGCGTACAAACAGACAACTTTTTTTGTCGATTAATGTTCTATTACTGTTCCTTAGCAACCCCACATTGATTATACTGTAAAAACATAAAATGTGCAGACACTCCAATTTACTGTTTTATTTATATGTAAAGATGATAGAAATTAATTACCCGACAAAAACGAAGGGTATTATAGGTTTGACTTATTTGTGTGTGTGTACGTGTTTGTGTTTGTCTATTCATATAGCATCTAAACGGCTGTGTGGATTTAGATTAGGATGTAATTATTCAAAGAGGTTGTCAGCACTGAATGCGAAAAAATTTTCTGACTTGCATGGGCAAAACCCGCGTCGCTGAACCCGTGTTGCTTGCCTTTACAAATCACAAAAAATGTTAGCTTTTAGCGCTGCTACTTTTACAGTAAACTCTATACAAGGGACACATACACACCGTAAAATTTTATCACTTACACACGTTCCACCCTGCATGGTTGTGAACATAGTTTTTTTAAATTTAAAATGTTTTTTTTTTCAGATGCTCAACTTAGAACGATCTAGCAAAAGCCAGGTTCAAATTAAGACAGAACCTGAGGAGGAAGCGCAATGAAAAAAAATAACTATTTTATGTGAAATATATTTCTCTACTCAAATTGCGGAGACTAGGCGATTGTATAAGCTGACTCAATTCTGTTGAATGGAGAACAGAATCAAAAATAATAGAACTGAAATTATTTTGTGATAAAATTCGTATAATTTTGAAATTGAGAATGATTGTGAGAAATAAAAAAATAAAAAAGTGAAGGATAGTATTTTATAAGTTACAGAATATTATGTAAGTTGTTAAGTGTGTGTGGTGATAAATCGTTAATTGAAAATGTTTCACAGCAATGTAGCTGTGAAACGTATGAATGTGATATTAAGTATTGAAGCTATAAAAAAAATGAGTTTCCACTTTTATTTTGTTAAGGTCTTAAATGTAGGCACAGAAAACACTGTACCATGTCTGTACCTTCATAATTTTTAATTTTTATTTTTAATGACCTTTACATATATCAAATACATGTCTTGTTTAACTAAACTATGCTGTGAAAGTATTTTTATTAATAAATAATTAGCATTTATAGCTTGATCATAAAGAGTTTAAAAAAACATTTTTAGCAAGAAATTTAAAATAAATGTTGCCATACTAAAGAATTTTACGTAAACAATAAAACAAACTACGAAGAAGCATTTGTTTTTGTAAACTCTTTATAGTCAGTCTGTATTAAAAAGACTTGTGCCTTTTAATTGTAATGACTGTAAAAGATATATTGCGGCATACATATCTAAATAAAGTAAATTAATAGATAGCCAAGTACTGATTTGTTTTTATTTGTTATGTTGGAGCTAACTTGCGCGACATGACTTAAAATTTAGTCATAAAATAGCAAATCACCAGTTTTATGCGTGAAAAGTGTATGCATGAAAATGAAAATAAAACAATATTTTTATCCTAAATCGGTTGTCAATTAAAGTTTAATAAGTCAAAAGAAAAAATATCAAAATGTGATATGATATATGATAAAATAAATGTTTCGAAAGTTGTAAATTGAATTCAAGAAAAAATTATTCCACAAGCACGTCTCCCGCCGGTTTTGACATTGACAGCTCGCTGAATTTCACTTCTAATCCTTCTCTTTGAGGCGTGCAACACATAACCCCGACGTAAATATCGCTCGCAACAAAAGGCGCTAAACGCAATAAATACCACTTGTTTCTATCCATTGAATATTTTATGCAGACTACATCATTCACTTTGCTTAATTTTATCCAGAATTTCCCAGGGTCGCCAGTGTATAGCCCTAAAACAGATTTTATTTCAGCCTGAAATTAATCTGTCACAAACAATGAAATTTTAGTTTTTTCTCTAACTTGATATTGATTTATTAAAATTACTGGAATAAGAACTAAGCGTTCGTTGAATTACTATTACTATAATATCAAAAAATTAACTAGCATTGTTCAACGGTTTTAGAGGTCATTCTTTGATAAATGTGACCGGATACGGCTTTTTTACACTCTAAATATTTCATTCTTTTCACAAAATATTTCGATAAGAAGCGCTAAAAATAAAACAAACTGTGTTTCGCTCGTAAAAAAAACTTTTTCTCACATCTTGAGAATTGCCTCCCGGGGAGCACTGTCATCTTTTGTTTTAAAACTTCACCAAAGCGCCAGACAGACAGACATTGTATAAATTACTGTGTAATTATATTGTAGTGACGAGATAATTTTATTTCAATATTACCTGTTCCCCAATCCGACATTTCCCTTGTCACCACACTGGATATCATTGGATGACCGTCGTTATACTCGATTCCAGCTTTTATCCAGTGTTTATCGTCTGAATATATCATAACTCCAGCTTGGTCATACAGCGTTTCATATTTAGCTTCAACACAAACCTGAAAACGAATTGATTGATAATGTACCCAGCGGCGTAACTATGCAGTGGCAGGCCTGGCAGATTGCCACGAACCTCCGACTTAAGGAGAAATTTTTGTCATTTATATGGACAAGCTTCTATCAGTGTTGCTACTTTCACAGTGAACTATAAGGGACGCTTATGGACGACATAGCAGTACACACGTACTTATCACGATATAAGTACGTGATAAAACCCTGTATGTATGTACAAAATATAAGAATTGTTATCTCTCTTATTTATTACTTTTAGTTAGTATGCAAAATACATTTACATTTCACAATAAAATTACCTGCAAACAGAAGTCTTCCTTAACTTGTATTTTAAAGAAGTGACCATTATTGCCAAACAGCTTTTTAAATGGATCTCGCCAAAAATCTGTCTTTTTATCTGTTTTTACTACTAATAATTCATTGTTGCTGAGTTTCCATTCTTTAGCCTCATTCAACCAACTAAAATCTTTCATTGTTATTGCCTCAAAATTCATATTATATATTTAACTACGACAATAACATACAAATACTGAAGAGTAAACTTGAAAAGATAATAATAATAATATCATAATATCTCATACCTGTTGTTGAAGTTGAAACAGACACAGATCATGGATCTAAGTAAATTGGTCGTTATGTCAAACTCAGCCGTCAGATCACGATTTACATGGAATTGACATGTACGAAACAAATTACATAGATCCGTTAAGTGGCTCTCTTTAAATTTCCCCCATTACACATAGAATGAATGCATTATATCAGATAATAACCAATACATAGCACACATTTTTTATTATTTGTGATAAGACTAGTTAATAAAACTTGAATACAAAAGAGTAAGTTTAGAAATGGAGTAAAATGAAATAAATAATATAATTTATAAATTATAATGGACACGTTGATAAAATAAATAGAAAGTATTTTTTTCTGAAGGGTGGCAACTCCTGATCTGCCTTTTGACAAATGACAGTACAGTTGACATTTGTGCTACTTTTTAAAATGGCGTTCTTTCCTGCGGTGTCAAGACGGTGCGGTAGCGATGCTCTCCGCCCGTTTTTAAATATAATAAAATTTAATATTTTTTTTGGAATTGTTAAGTAAGAGTTTCTTATTGTGAAGTGGAGATAATTTAATATTGTGAAATCATTATATTCCACCATGGGAAAGCCAGGTAAGCATTTTTGTTTGTACAGCGTGTTTACCGCGTGGTCTTATAGCGTGGTATCTTTAAAACTTGATTGATATTAGTTATACCAAATACATTTCTATGTGTATTTATACTAGATCAGCTTCATTTATCTATTTAATTTTGTAATTTGTTCGTACTTTCATAAAAAAAAATATTAACCTCAACCTAACCTCAACTTTGTTTTTACTCGCATTCCTCTGTCTAGATGAATTTATTTAACGTACAATACGTAATAACTTTATCTTTGTTTATTAAATGGGCCTCTCCAAAAATTTATCATTTACTTTCCACATAGTATTCCGCATGTGGGATCCACGCGGAAAGATAACGCGTTCTAATTTTAAACGTGGCCTGGCGTTCCAATTTCTAATTTTTTTTTGTACTTTTCAGATTTTAATAGCCCACGTGGTGGTGGCCGCGGCGGTTTTCGTGGAGGCCGTGGCGGCGGTGGGGGCCGAGGGGGCTTCGGCGGCGGCAGAGGTGGCGGCGGCGGAGGCGGGGGAGGAAAATTTGAGAGGCGCGGTGGCGGTGGAGGCCGTGGGTTCGGAGGCCGCGGAGGTGGAGGTTAGTAGCCCTTGAACTTTTTAAAATGTAGTCGTTAGATCTTGCTTATAAACACCATAAGAAGGCTGTCTGCTGCGTTAATAGCGTGGCACATCGCTGGTGGTCACGTGGCGTGCCTGTTTCTTGTTTTTTTTTTAAATTATAGTTAAGTGATTTTGGTCCATATAGGCAGTCAAGGTCATTAAAAGTCTTTAAAAAAACAAAGCATTGTTTTGTCAACTTGCTCCTGCCTAGATTGACTAAAAGCTCCATAGCCAATTCAATATAGGCTCAAAGTGATGATAGAATGGTCCCTCTAATCTCGACCTATTCGTGAAGACTATGATACCACATACCCACTTCTGATTCATCGTCATCATCACACTGACTCCATCAGTTGGAGAACATTTCTAATGTGCTCCTCATCCGCAGGCCGAGGACGTGGTCGTGGAGGTGCAGGTGGTGGAGGCTTCAAAGGCGGCAAGCAAGTTATTATCGAGCCACACAGGTAAATAAGCTGTTGAAATACCTAAAGGTAGAGTGGAAGGTAGTTAATACAGAGCCAGATTGTATATCTAAGTTACATTATGTATATCATACAAATCACAATACATGGAAATGACAGTCTGACCAAATGCTGTAGGTCTGTCAGCTGGCTCTGTTTCAATTTCTTCAATGTACAAAGAGATGTAGAGAGAAAGAGTAATTTACTTTGTTTTGTAATCATTTGGTTTTTGTAGATTTCAAATGATGTTACTATATAACTTTCGTTCTTCTGAATGCGAATGCTTGAAGCTAACATACCTTACTGATCTCTCCTTTTACTAAAAAAATAAATTGCTCTCTTTGAAAGTATTTACACAAGATCCTTTCTAGACATCCTGGAGTGTTCATTGCGAGAGGCAAGGAGGATGCGCTAGTCACTAAGAACTTTGTGCCCGGCTCGGAAGTCTATGGAGAGAAGAGGATTTCAGTTGAGGTAAGTTATTTGTTTGTATTAGGTTTGAAAGCAGCAGCAGCAAAATGACAACAAAAATATGTATCTAAATGATGACTAGTGGTCCCTCTAAACTAGACCTATTCATGAAGACTAGATCCACTTACCCACTTCTGATGCTGATCAAAACTCTATTATTCAAGGAAACTCCATTCTCCAGATCGTAACAGCAACTCTCTTTCAGACTGATGGAGAAAAGGTTGAGTACAGAGTGTGGAATCCGTTCCGATCGAAGCTGGCTGCTGCCATCATGGGAGGAGTGGATGCTATACACATGCCCCCAGGATCCAGGGTCTTATACCTCGGTGCGGCCAGCGGTACAACTGTCAGCCACGTGTCGGATATTGTTGGACCGGTGAGTTTATTTTTATGTAGAATTTCAATGAGTAGTAAAGAATTGTTTTTCAACCTAAAGGTTATAGTTATTTTGACTAATGATTAACCATTATATATTGTTGGTTCTTGTCTATTTCTGATACAAGTTTCATGTGATACAGCATATTATGTACTTGAATAACTATAAATAAAAAATGTTACCAAAATGTATGTTATATGAGGTCTAAATCTGAATGTAGGTAATATATTGATGGTTAAGAACCAAATTCTGTATCTACTTTTTTCGATTAATGGTTTTTTTGTTTAGGTTTACTAACAAAATATTGTTCTTCTCGTTATTTCTAATAAAAAATGTGATGACCAGTAATAAAGTATAGTATTTTATAAGAATATTGAATATATAAATAATCCATAACTATAATATTAAATTTATATTAAGTTTTTTTCCTCCCCTGTAAAATTGAGATTTTGTAGATAGCAGTATTTGGTTCTTTAACATTGATATGTTATATACGGTCTAATTGAGAAACCTCACTTTTTTTGGAGGTCGAAAACTAGAGTGCCATTAAATATATAGGGCATTAGGAAAAAAGCTGGTTGAAAAATAATTTACTTTTTTTTTAATGATGAACACCATGCACAGACCTATTCGTGAAGACTATATTTATCACTACCCACTATACTGAGAAAATATAGGAAAATGTATTTTTTAAATCTTTTTTGTGTGTGCTTTTAATTTTTGTTTTTTTCTTTTTAGGAAGGTCTGGTGTACGCAGTAGAATTCTCACACAGATCCGGAAGAGATCTTATAAATGTTGCCACAAAGAGGACAAATATCATTCCTATTATTGAAGATGCTAGGCATCCATTGAAATACAGGTAAATATCCTACTAAAATGTAAAAGTTTAGTAGTTTGTGAACCTATTATAGCTGACTCTAAGGACATAATTGGCAAACCATCTAGTAGGTGACATGTTAATAATTATGTTGTCCTGCTGAGCTATTTTGTAAATCTAAACCATTCTGAGATCCCCTTGAACACACACAAAAAACTTCATCAAAATCACACACACTCACAGAATAATTATATATATAAAGATAGGCATCATCTATCTATACTAATAATGTAAAGCTAAAGAGTTTGAGCTTATCTCAGGAACTAGTGGTCGAGGAAGGCTATACAACATCACGCTACAAACAATAGGAGCCAAGCAGTAATAAAAAAATTTGTAACGGGATCATTTATTGTTTCATGCAGACATAGTAGCAAGCAACAACTAGTATTTTCATTAAATTGCAAATATGTCATGTCACATGGTGCAGTTTTACAATGATGAGTGTAAGAAAACTAAATCTTTCATGTTGATAACTTGAACTCTCTCTCTGATCCACACTTAACAAATATTCTCCTCAACAAAATATTTTGGCTTTACTAAAAGCGATGTTTCTTTCCAGAATGCTTATCGGCATGGTGGACACGATATTCGCTGATGTAGCCCAGCCAGACCAAGCTAGGATAGTTAGTTTGAACGCACAGCATTTCCTCAAGAATGGTGGACATTTCGTCATATCTATTAAGGTAAGCATGGCTTTTCAGAAAAATTGTTAAGACAGTTATAGGCAATTTAGATCACAATACATAATGTTCATAGAAAATATGAACAGAAATTTAGTTCAAAATAATGTTTCTTCTTTTTTAAACAAATGGCTCCTTTGTGAGTTAAAATAATGTTTCAAAAGGAAAAAAATTTGAAATATTTGTAATGGTTACCTTACACATTAAAATCTGTCTTTGACTGGGTCAGAGGTGTAAATATTTTTTAAGATATTTAAGGCGCAAGTGAGTAGACGGGTTACCTGGTGGAAAGCAACTGCCGTCGCCCATGGACACTCTTAACATCCGAACAGTCGCAAGTGCGTTGCGTGCGGCCTTTGTGGGGGAATGGGGAAGTTGGGTCACCGGTAAACTCGCTCACTGAACGAAATACACAATGCACAAGTCTGTTCCACGCCAGTTCTCTGTAAGGCCGTGGTACCACTCCGGCCCATTCGTGCCGAAGCATGGCTCTCCTACGGCAAAGAGCATTTGAGATACTCTAAATAACTAAAGGCTCCTCATCATGATCATGTAAAGGATGTATGAAGCTCTACACACCAATCGTCCATCGCCTTTAACCAACTCTGACAAATTACTGTGTACGATAATGTAGTAGCTTGCACGATGATTGTGTCAATTAACGAGCCACGATTATGTAAAGCATTATATTTAAATTTTTACTCGATCGAAATATAAATTTGACACGGCTAATAATATATTTAACATACATTTTTACTATTGCCAAGTTATATTAAGGCTGTACCAGAATAACTTCTTGCTAAATTTAATTCCCGTGATGTCAAAAAAATGCTAAATCATACATGTTGATACCGAACTCTCTCTCTGAGGATTTCATGTTTACAAACACGTTGCCACTTTCCCTAAACGTCATTACATAGTACTTTCTCTTTCAGGCATCCTGTATAGATTCGACGGCACAGCCCGAAGCGGTATTCGCTGCTGAGGTGAAAAAGTTACAAGCAGATAAGCTGAAACCTCAAGAACAGTTGACGTTGGAGCCATACGAAAGAGACCATGCCGTTGTAGTGGGTGTATTCAGACCGCCACCGAAGAAGACATAGGATTAGTTGATAAGATAGTTATAGTGAGAAAACTACTTAAATTGAGGTAACCTAGGGTGGTTTGAGGCAAAAGGCATGACCTCACTCATGGACACTTGTGATATCAGAACATTTGCAAGAGCAATGTCTGAGTTAGGAATTTGGGCAGTAAAAGCTTGGAGGGCAAAACCTCATCATTCATCTCCCTACGACCATAACCTTGGAATGCCCAGAAAACACTGCAAAACTGCTAAGCATAGGATACATAACCTCAGAATGTCGAAAATTTGAAATCTAGGAGCTCTAGTCTAAATATATCCAGTTGGTATAGTTAATTTACTTTACCCGTTTTACGCCGGTTCTGTGTAAGGCCGCCGTACTTTACGACCTCTGTAGCTCAGCTGGTAGCTTAAACGAGGGTAGCTGGTTCAAATCACGCCGACGAAAAAGTTTTCAATGTCTATTATTAAAAAAACCATTGTCTGGTACCTGTAACACAAGTCATTCAGGCCAGACTGACGTGATGCGGAGGGTCCCCGTATAACATTTTTTACTAATACATTAAGGAGGTCCCCCAATTTAAGTAGTTTCTGTTTAGCCGTAAGAAATATAGCCGCTTTTTGGCGACTTAAAAGTTTTTTGTCTGATGTTCTATTATGGTGCCTCAAGAATGTATTTTTGTAAATATTTTATAGTAATGGCTTTGGAAATCGAGAATGTGGCATCAAGAATGAAGAAAATTGATTTAAAGACAACCCAACTGTATGTTTGGCTGGTATAGCTTTGGTCAATTTAGGGGACAATGGTTATTAACTCTGTCAAAGAATTGAAATCTATTTTCTAATAATCGCGGTCGCGGGTTTAAGCTAGTTTTCTATACAATGTTTGTGTTGCCCATCGCGATTTGTATAATTAACAAATTTTTTGAGGGTTAATGACCGCCTCCTCCTAATCGACACTATAGTTTCATGTTGACAGATTTAAGCGGTTCTCTACCTCGTATATAAAGATGATTTTCAAAGCTTTATATGACTAAGTGAGCATACAAAGTGATGTATGTTATGAATAAATATGTTAAGTTCAACGACATGCTTTTATTTCTATTACTGCGCGAAAGTAGACTAGTTGCCCTTATGAATAAAAGAGTATATTATTATGATAGTTTGATTAATTAAATAGCTAAATATATTGATTGTCGTTTATATAATTACGATATCGATTTATAATTTCAATTTTAAAATTGCCCTTTTTTAATCTGTATGTCACGTGATCCGGAACGCTGTCCGCCATGATGAGTCTGTGACGTCACAAAATTAAAAACAAACTACGAAGGTGGTGCAAAATCTTTTTTTTTTTATTTTTTTCGTAAATTCAGAAAGGGGTTTTAAAACTAAAGAACTTTTAAATTTAATGAATTATTGTGATAATTAATTAATTATTTATATTAATGAAAATAAAAGTAATTGCTTCTTTTGTGGAAATAAAATAATCGCTGAAAACAAAGATGACAATGTTAGAAATAAATTGACCTACTTTTACAAAAGTGTCAAAAACCCTATTTTAGGTATGGCAAAAATATTCCCAACTAACCTAAGAAACCAATGTACTATCAGTGAAGTTGATACCATATTGGCAAACTAGGGTTGCCATGTCCAGGCAGATTATTTCCTGGACATTTCTGGACCCGCGTTAGTGGTCCCAAGTGGCGAGTCGCGGGTTCGAATCCCGCTGACGCAACAATGTTTTCTATATTTTATACTAGCAGACCCGACCGATGTCCTGTCGGGCCAATATATATGTACCTAAACCATTCTCAAATCGCCTTGAATACCTAGGAAAATGTTTATTTAAATCGGTCCAATCGTTTATAAACTAAGGGGCTAAAAAAAATTTAAAAAAAAAACTTAAAAATGCATAACGGAATCTGATTAGTTAGTGATGAAAAATCCTGTATTAAAATTTCAAGTAGCCACAAATACATTTTTTTTAGTTTGCAAACAATTTCCGCAAACTATTTTTGCACGCACCTAGCAATGTGTTTGACGACTTCTGTGGCGCAGTGGTTGAGCGCCTTGGTAGCTCACGCCGGGGGTCGCGGGTTCGAATCCCGCCTACGGAACTAATAGTTTTCCAATGTTCCTGGGTCTTGTGTGCATGTGTATTAAATATTATGTGTATAGTATAAAAGTATTAAATATATTTCCGTTGTCTGGTACCTGTAACACAAGACCTTCAGGTCAGCACGGGGCCAGATTGACGTGCTGTGAAGCGTCCATAGATATTATTAACGTTAAAACTCCCACTAAATCATCTGGCTCATAATTTTTTTTCTGTTCTTTGTGTTCTTTAAATATATTCAACTATAACATAAAAGATACAAATTGCCTCAATTTTTTTTTTTTGGAATATATATTTTTTTAACTTTAGGTAAAGTGTAGGGTAGCCCGCGCTTCTCACCAGCGGTCTGTGGTGCCGTATTGGGGTGTAATGGGAGAGTCCCGCCGGACTAATTTTATAATCTAAACCATCAAGTACCCTTAAACACAAAAATATTGCAGCAAAATGGATTTAGTCATTTGGAGGGTTCAGTGACAAACACACGCACACAAGAATTAAAATTAAAACTAGATGATGCCGGCAACTCCATTGTGCGAAGATCCTTCACCCCATCCCAGTAACTCCAAATAAACTCCATATCAAATTTCAGCAAAATCTGTTTAACGATTTGGACGTGAAGGACAGACGGACACACTTTAGCATTTATAATATTTGTATGTATAAAAATATACGAGTATATATATAATAATATACTAGTAATTATTTGTTATCTGATGGCACGGTAGTGGCATCGCCAAGTCGAGCGCGAAGCAAACACTGACGTACCATCGCCGGATTTTCACCCCCCTATTTGAGAACCTCTAGATAATACCAGAATGCTAAAAATTTTATTTTTATTTATTTATTTATTTTACTATTTGTTGCACATACACATCAGTAACAAGAAAATATACATAAAAGAAATAGGACGCAACAGGTACTGCTTATCTCTAACAGAGATTTCTTCCAGCAGCCCTATGGAGAGAGTTGTGATGGGAGATATTTAGATAGGGCGTGCAAACATAAATATATACATATAAGATAATCATACACATAATAATATAATAATATAAGTAATAAATGAACATTTAATATAAATACTATACACAACACATATAATACATAACATAATAAACTAAATTATAATAAACATACCATATTTTATAAATAATAACATTATATTATATTTTGAGAATCTTTTAGCACAACACATACTTGAAATCCGAAAGTTGAAGCCTGTAGGTAATTTAGTTCTGAAATTAAGCGATAGCAAATTTTCTCATTTTCGACACTCGCTCACTTATGGTCATCAAAATGTTCTATTTTCATGATCATGAGTGATTGAGTGAGTGACTACTTCCCATGAACTCAGAGAGCTGAAATTCGGTACGCTCTACTCGACTAAGGTTTAATAATCACATAGAGGGAAAACTATAAGACTTAGGATAATCGATTTTATTTTTATTTCGAACTTAAATTTGGCAATAATTATGACTATTTTGGCGTCTGCATTTGTGATTTTTTAGTTTTGCACCTTATGAGCTGGAGAAAGCGGATCCCTTTAAAAACCGGTTTCGTACCATTGGAAAAATAAAAAGAATACAAAGATGTGTATTTACGAAAGCTGTGCCAAAAAAAAATAAAATCCCCCCAAAACCATTCTGTAAACACAGGCTAAGTCTCGACTGAGCTGCTTGTTTCTCTCTAAAAAGTAATGAAATCTAGACAAAGGCGTGCCAATTCAAAGGTTCCTTACTAGCATTTGTTTATTGTTATATGACTTGCCTTTGGCCTGTTTTTTACAGATATTTTTTTTGTGGGATATACGTTATAACTCATGCGGATTAACTTGGTACACAGCTCGACTGACATTTCTATAAGTACTGACCGCATAAAAAATGTACTTTCTCGGTATTATTTATAAAATTTGACAAAAGTTTAGAATTGTTAAAAATGTTAGCTTGATCACAAATTCTGTACTGCGTAGGAACGTGGGGCGGAGCGGGGCCGGGGACGGGTAAAAAAAAGTTTGAGGTGTACCCGAGATCAACATAATTGTTGGACGTATCTTACGATATACATTGACAGTTCAAAGTTGGTACTATTGAGATCCAAGACCAAGAAGTATTTAAATTGTGTATTTAAGCTTTTTTAACATATAAATAGTGTATAAAACGTCGTAGCGTGTATAAAGAGTTTCTTGAAACATTAAGTCAGCCAACTTAAAAATTATGTTCCTCTCATCACGAGATAAAGCACAAGCTTTCTAGGAATTGAGTTTCATGTTGCATGC
>JAOTAV010037096.1:0-16932 GCA_026546445.1 Cyclargus thomasi
TACATCGCTAATATCTTACTTATTTCTCAACAGAATTCAGAGATTTTTTGTGATTCTGTATATCTTTAGGCCCACTAGCATAATAATTTGCATTCAATAAATTTTGTTTTACACGCATATTCCCTATTGAGAATAAGACACTTCACAAATATTTATGCGATTCGTGTCAGTCAGTAGCTGAAAACTTTTATTAAAATATCGTTGCTAGCCCGCCCTAGCCCAAGTGTAATGATCTGAAAAACTCTTTCCGAATCAGTCCAAAAAGTCATCTTCACTACTTTTTTCGTGCATATAGACCCTCTTCCAAATACCACTTTATAAATAGGTATAAACGTCATACGTCCACATGACTACGCATCTCGTAGTTGACCGGTTCGACCCCACCTTTGATCAACTTGAAGCTTGATTCGCACGTCTCAGTGGCTTGACGTCACGGCCGCCCTATAACGCCGACATAAATAGACGGAGAAAATATCTGACGTAATATTAGTGGTAGTACATGTGGGTTTGTTCTTTGAGATTTTGACGCCTGCTGATGCCTAGTGGGGAATATATAAGAAATGAAAACAGAACCCTCAAAGTAGCCGTGGGAAAGAGACGCGCGGGCCGGGACGCGGGACGATGGGCCGGATCGACTGGAGAAATACAACGGTCTTACAGAAAACCAAGGGGTAAAGACTAGGAACATAGCAACATTAAGCTGTTCAGTCCCCCTAGATAAGTGGCAAGCGCAAATCAAGCAATCACCAGGTCCTCAACCTCGGACATTACAGTGTTACACAACAGTACTTATATAAGGAAATATTAGAGACATGTTAATAACTTAATTAGCAATAGAGGCATAATATGTTTGTAATAATTATTTTTACTGAAAATTTTCGGTACTTTTGTAGTCTAGCGTTTGTTACCATGACTGTAAATTTACATTTAGTTTTTTGTTAGGGATTTATCATTAAGATATACGATTTATATTGTTTTAAAGCTTCGGTCCAAAAAAACTAAAGAGTTGAAATCAATAATTTCGATATTCAACATTGTGAATCGTTAATTAATATCATGATTAAAGATTGAGTTAGAATACAATTTTAATTGTATATTAAAATCTAGCTGTACAGTTGAAATGACGTAACAATATAGAAAAATTAACCGGTCGAACATAAAAATACAAAAGGAAAACAAAAGGAAAAACCGTAAAAGAAGCAACCGTAGCGGAAATTCCGCAACGCAAAACGTTGCGTTGGACAAAGTGAATCATTCCGAGAGAGGAGTCAAAGACTGCACAGTCCAGGTAATACCAAATATTCACGAGTATTACGGGGAGTAAAATACTTTGACGTCAAAGTTTTTATAGTGGACGAACCAATTGTGAACCGTTTGTGGTATTTGATAGCATTTCTTGAGTTATACATAATAACTCAAACACCGAAATGGCGTTTGAGTTATTATGTATTGGTATGTAATGGGTTTCATAGAAATTAGGCCTATTATGCAGGAGTAATTTTATAGTGCCCAAGTATGTGCGCAGTACACAAGAGCACTGTCTCTTCCTTTACCCTCACAACCCAACTTCCTTTACCCGGACGGACTTCTTACATGCCCATCTGACGTATGGATCATCTTACTTATCAGACAGGTGATCGGCCTGCAATGTCCTAACCAACCTCGAAATAACATTTTTCCAACGTGGGAATCGAACCCACGACCTCCGGGAGAAGGACCGAGCTCTGCACCACTAGACCAAGTAGGCGTTATCCATTATATTAATACACTAGCGGAAAACTATTTAACGAAAGGCGCGTAGATGTAAAAGCACAAAAATTCTCAAAGTTATATACGTTGATATGGAGGAGGAGCGTGGAATACCAATATTATTATAAAATGTTCTTCAATTTTGCAAATTTACTTCCTAATAAGTTCTTCTTCTGTCAAAAAAGTTGTGGGGCCTTAGTGTTTCTTTTATATCAAGGAGACAACGCCGTTTTCACACTGTTATTCTTAAACACAATATTATCCACAGCTTTCTTCCGGATTTTAAGAAAACATTGCTTCGATCCTCTTCTGCTTCTCTGTAACACAAAATTCCCCGGACTTCAAACGGACTTACCCGAATACTCCCACGGCGACTGCCGCTTCTCTCAAGGCTCGCTCTTGGTCCATATCCCGTAGCGCCTCTGGACGAATTGTAGCTGTGTTCCGCGGCTGCCGCTCATTTTGAACCGCTGCAATAAGAAATTAAATAAGAAACAAAGAAAAAACTGTTAATTTTAGGTGATATTTGAATAAAATTACCGGAAATAACAAAACTTAGAGAATCTGCTTTAGTTTTTCTGTCGTTAAAAATACTTTGACGAAGAGAAGGTATTAACCGTATTCAATCGATACTAATAATATAACGCTGAAGAGTTTGTTTGTTTGAACGCGCTAATCTCCGATCAATAAGACCTCAATTTAAAAAATATTTTTGTGTTAGTCCATTTATCAAAGAAGATAAGGTATAGCCTTTCTCTTCTAGTAACGTCACGCTCCGACCAATAGGAGCAGTAATCAGAAAATGTTGTAAAAACGGGTTAGTTTGTAAAGTTTTACGCGGGCGTAGTCGCGGGAAATAGCTAGCAAATAATATTATTAGAGCAGATGCTCGATAATGTGAAGTTCAAGGAAGGCACAAACAGTGGCGTAACTATACGGTCCGAGGCCCGTGGCAAATTCGTTTTTGTTACACTATGTCAATCTAATACAAAAACACGTCAAGCAATTATTGTAAAAAATAATCGCTGGCCACTTGTCTATGAGGTCTGATCGGGGCCCCTTCCGGTTGAGGGCCCGTGGCATTTTGCCGGCTTGCCACCTTGTAGTTACGCCTACTGGACACAAAATACCTTTAAGTTTTAAAGGTTTTCAGCTATCAAGGCTCCCGTTCTGGTGGAAAGGAAACATTTTTTACTATCGAGGTTTTTAAATTACCGAAGTTTGAGTTATCAAGATTCCACTGTAATAACTTTTAGCCAACTATGTGTATATTTTTTAAATAAATTTATTATCTTTACAGTTGCACACCTTAACTCATAGATGGCGTTAGTTGTACAATATTATATTATTATTGCTTTATTTTAAAACACGTCTAGACTAATACACAAATTATTCTGCTAAAACCTAAACCGAAAGCTCTTATAGTTTTTCCGTAAAGTGTACTACAAACTACAGGGAGTGAGATATAAAGGACTCGCTTCGCTCACCCAATAATTACATTGATAAATGCTGTCAGGAAAGTTTTATACATAGGCAAATGATAGGATTCGTGATTAACTCGGAGGTAATCCTAATCCTTCGTCGTTAAACCCAACCAACAGACGGACAAATCTCGAATTACATGAAATTGACACATCCCGACTAAATACTCGTATAGTGGGTCCGTCAATCTGCCTACAAAACAGTTTCTTAATAGTAGACTTTTAGTATGGATTACTAATGTTATATGCGAAAGTGTCTATAACCTGTACACGTCTAAACTGCTGAACTGAAATTCGAAAAAAAGATACTTTTAGTCAAAATAAATGGAATATGATTTTTTTCGCGGGAAAATGTGCGGTTCACGCGAGATTAATGAATTTTGTGGCAACCGAGTTGCGGACGTGATGTATAGCCGTATATCTTAAAGCTAACTAAACCTTTGAAGCGTCTGTGGCCTAATGGGTAAGACCTTTGGTTCGCACTCGAGCCCCGGTGGAGGCGTGTACAAATGAGACATTTTCCGATCTCAAGTACATAATACGGATGCTCATTGCCGTGGGAAAGCCATGCTTCGGCACGAATAAGCCGGCTCTACCGGAGTAATACCACGGCCTTACAGAACACTGACGTGAAACGGCGTTGTCCAGTGTTTCGTTCTATGAGTGAGTTTACCGGTGGCCCAACTTCCCTAATCCCTATTCCTATTCCCTATTCCCTCATAGAAGCCGGCAACACACTTGCGACTCATGTCACGAGTGTCCATGGGTGACGGCAGTTGCTTTCCATCAGGTAACTCGACTGCTCGCTTGTCCCCTAAATATCATAAAAAAACGCCAAGTGTACCAACATTTAACACCACATGTTCGTATCACACGAAGCTGTAAAATAATACACTTGGCTACGTCCGCCAGTCACTCGAAAGTTAACCTTTACTCACACACCCAACTACCACCCTCACTATAAATCAAACAGCCCCACCCACATCCGGCCGCAGCCATCTTTGAGATCACACTTCCGGTAGAGAGAGATGGAGATATTTTTTTTCAGACGAACGAAAATCAGAACATAGAAAAGTAATATTCTTTGAGAATTACTATTCAGACCGAAATAATTGAGTATAACTTTTGAGTAAGAATTTAAAGCCTAATTAAGATCTTAATTGCAGATGTCTCGTTTATATATTTATTATAATAAAGTAAATAATAAAACGTAGATAAATAAAAAGTACGAGAGATACGAGAGTATAGATCTTCGTTCTTGAGTTTTATTGTGTTTTAGTTAGAGGTAGTATGAAAATGCCTTAAAATTTATACTATACCTAATTTAAAATTTTGACCATGTCTCGAACGATAGCAATGAGTATTAGAAATATAACTCAACAAATTAAGGATATAAAAATATATTTTATCTAAGCTTCCTCCGATTCTTATGACATCGTTTAAACATAATCAGACCCCAATTTCCAAATAATGTAATAAACAAATTGGACAAGGGCATTTCACTATAAATTGCATTAAGATCATCAAACATGCAAATGCTGAATACAAATAAAATACAAAATTGGCCGTTCAAAAGACTCCGCCATAATTGAAAAATAAAATCAACTAGATCAGGTGCGAGCCTCATCTGTTTCGCATCCCTAAACCCATTTATTTTCGGTGAAGCTCTGTGACATCTTGCTCTCTCCCTCCTATGTATTTAAACGTCCATATCCCGTCCCTGTTCAACTGATTCGACCGAACTGATTTAGCGTTAGTGGTTATTGATTCCGCCAACAGACACAGACTGATTTTCTCTCGTATCCCGTGATTATAAGGTCGAAATTCCTACACATGTGTGCTTGCTGGCCATCATGAATTTGTTAGTTGAAAATTCAACCCAAAGCCCTTTAAAATTTAAGCTTACAGTCGCATAGTTTAAAAGTTATGAATCCATTCGCCGGTTTCATGTTTTATTGGAATCTCTGCTACATTTTCAATGGGATAGGGGTTATATTTGAATGTGTGTGCATGGACGATTAATACTGGCTGGGATTTGGGGTTTTATGCGAGGATTAAATTCGCATTAATCAGTGTCTATAGATTTAACTCCGGTATAAACAGTTAAGTGTTAGGGTACACGACGTTGAATTTTGTGTACAGTCAGGTACGCTCTCGTTTTCCTTATAATATTCACCAAATGTTTGTTAAAAGTCGTACAAAAATGCCAAACTCTTATTTTATAATTAAGGGTATGAAAGATTAGAACTCTACCTGAAACACACATTCATTCACTCATATCAGAAGCTAGATATACGTACATAATCTTTTATTCGTATTTTAACAAATAAAGACTTTACGTATAAATGAAAATACCTTCATATTTGTTACAATAAACCATTTAAGAAACCATAAAGATGTTTCAGTGAACGTAATTTAATGGAAATTTTAGCAAGCATTTAATGGCAAATCACTCTTCGTTTTGATGATACTTTAATCTCAGCCCAAAGGCTTTCGAGGATTAAAACTTAAAGTCACGTCATTAGCATTCGATTTTACAAATGAAACTTTAGTCCTTTAGCATTTAACTAAATTACTTAGGTACGTAAAGTTCTAATAAATATTACCAGCTTTAAAATAACCTAGTATGTAAGTTACATTTTAATAAATAATAATAATATGGAGAAAACTTATAATTACTACGTATATTATTATTATTTTTTCAGCAAAAGTATCCAAAAATCGTAATTGCTAACGAGATTCCTGAAATAAAAGCAACATTAATTTAGACTCGTACTAAGCTTTTGATAAGGTATAGCAAGCAGCGGCATCAGGTTCCGGCGTAATGAGATTGTCGCGTCGACATCTCAAAGTGTAACCGAATTAAGCTTTCCTTTTCACGGGAGCCGAGAGCAAAATAATGCAAAGCTTAAAGCAATAAAGGACGCCCCCGACGGGCGTGCCGCAGGGAGGTATGCTTGGTCCTCATTACTTCGAGTTTGAAATCTTTTTGTCAATTTCTTTTCGTGTTAAATTGGATCAATGTTTCATTGTTCGATTTGCAAGTTATGGTAATCGAGGCGGGAGTTGTGAAGATTCTTTATGGTCTACCGTTTGTCTTATTTGTTTCCGCTTCTTATGATCGTGGTTTATTGCATGATTCTGTTTAAACAATTTTGTTTTTAGCATTATTTAACATCCTTCAAGTTTCAGCATTGTTAAATTATATTGAACTTAATTATTTGTAATTTGGATATGAAATTTTAGCAAGTATGGTTTTTCTCGTAGGTATAGTTATCCTTATAAAGTAACATTAATGCAAATGTCTTTTGAGACTTCAACAAAATATTATTATACTTTCAGTGCCTATTTGAAAAATCTTGAACACATGATCAGCTCAGGTTTACTTAGCGTATCTTTATCTTCCTTGACGATTATATTTCCGATACTTTTAGAAACTATTTTAAAATCTTTAAAAAGACATTAATGATGATGTGGTCAGCCCACTTCATGGGGTGCTCATTTGAATGCGAAGTGTGAGCTGGGGGTGCTTTGTAGTGCTGTAATTATCTGTATGTGGTTGTGCGGTTCATTATGACGAAGGCGTGTCGACTTATTACGTTTAGCTTAAGGGCATTATGTTCTAATTGTGCAACTCGTTTGTGGCTTTATGGGAAATGTGCGAACGTGTGAAGATTCATAACGCCTTAGGGTAGGAACTTGCAGTGAGGGTTTAATTGGACTAAAAACTTAACTGAAATATAATGATTACGATTTGATATGTATGTTCTATTTAGAATGTGCAATGACATAGGAAGCTTAATATATATGTACCAAAAAGTGAACTAATGTTTTCACCCACAAAAAAAGAAATCATAATCACGCTGCATTATTTATACTATTGTATATTATTGTGTGTTTAATAAAGAATTTTAATTTGAATAATGATAAAAATGTCGTATAAGCTATCCAAAACTTATTTGACAGATTCTCCATATTTCATCGGTCAAATAATTTGTAGGTAGCCTATATGGCACTAAGGATGTGGTAAAATCGGTCCTTATGACATTAATGAACGCAAAATTTAACTAAAATTTAAAAAGGTAAGGCACCAGCATCTAATAAAAACTTTTAACCGTAGCCGAGATTTGGGATTGAAAAATTTAAAATTTTCGATTTGTTTGAACAGTTTTTTGATATTTTAAAATCAAAATACTGCCAATTTACAGACTACACTAGATTTGCAAACAATGTGGGATGACACAAGGGGTTAAAACACTTTTAGTTAGGCACGTGTCGCCACGTGGCATATACAAATTACAACTTACGGACCCCAAAGTAAAAATGTTCCGGGTTAAGTCGCGCATACGTTTGTTAGTTTAGTTCACTTGGATGGCTTTAGTGTAATAATTTAAATATTAAAAAACTTAATCTTTAACCAGTCTGAGAGGGTTGAGACTTGGAAGCGGCTGTTTAACGGACCAATGAAGTTGTTAGGGATTTTATATTTGGGTCCGGTTGCGCCACTTCCTGAGAAGTGCCGTATAGGCTATGCATAACTAATCTGAAAGAATTATAGATAAAATTTTTCAAATAAGATGTTAATAAAATGTCCGACACTATCAGAAAGTGATTAAATAGTCCATTAAAAGCAATTTAAATAAAAAACTTTTGTATTCCACAGGAGAATACAGATTAGATAAACAAAATTGTATTTTTTTTGTATAAAAAAATTTCTTGTAACTTCGTTGTGATTACGATGCATGTAGAGAACAAAAGTTAAAAGTCGAATAAAGAAAGTTTTCTACTGGAGTTTACATTTAAGTTCCAGTAGAAAACTTTGTATATTCGAAAACAGTATTTCCTTTTCTCTTCAACAACAGTTAGAAGACATCTGACTCAATCATTGCGCACTTAATTCGCACCCACTTGAGTCAATCACAACAGACCCCGGTCGCAAATTAATAAAACACATTAACTGCGCATGGGGATGTCTGTCCCAATATCTCTCGCCTAATTGAACTGTTCTGCGTGTGACGGGGCTCGCCTACCGGATTTGGACATGTTATGACGGGATTGACGTGATTCAGACGTGGGAAACGGTATTGTTTGTTAATGCTGTCTACTGTACTGGAAGTATTGTTGGACAGTCTAGCCCTCTACTGATGGGTAACTTTCTCAAATGTTTAGGTGCATATGGTGCATATAACTTCTATGTAAAAACCTGTTTATATTATGTACTCTTTGCTTTATGATTTTTTGACTTATTTACATTTTGATAGATGTCGAGGAATTGGATAACGGATCACGGGATGATAAGGTATTCAAAATTATATTTATACCGTTTCGATAGATAGGATCAAACTAGTTTTTATATTGCGCGACCCCAACACAACTTATTCTACACCTCGTACTTCACCAGCACATATTTTACAACAGTCTAAACCTTACTCTTCACACACAGAAGACCGTTTATTACCAGAGTCTTATGAGCAGGATCGGCGGACGAAGTCGGGACGTAGGGTTCACTTTCCTGATTACTATCACCCGTAGGCCGGTCTCAAGGGGGGAGTGATGTAGTAAACTTCTTTGTAAAAACATTTTTATATTTTGTACTCTTTGCTTTATGATTTTTTGACTTATTTAAATTTTGATAGATGTCGAGGGATTGGACGAGGGATTTTAGGATTCGATATATGATATATATGTAACACCGACAATATGCGTATTAAAAACAGTTCCTCTCCATTTTTACTGATTGCACCTTCGTTATAGTAAGCGAACAAGCTAATCGTTTTGCACTCGCTTCACATATTGTATTGGACGAAATTTGTAGGTTCCGTAAGCACTACCTACGCTAGGTTTTTTTAATAAATTAGGGGACAAGCGATCGGACGAGTCCGCTGATGAAAAGTAACTGATGTCGTCCATTAGTAAATGTCTCATTGGCATCTATTCACGTCCTCCACCCAAAATCTATCACCCTCTCTAGTGTGAACCAAAGGTCTAATATGCATATAACCTCAAGATTGGCGGTATGGTTCATTAACCCTCTGTCAAAAAATGTATCATTTTCATACAAAACGTGATTGTAAACAAAAGTATTGTGTTGTCACTTTGTTGTTGACAATCGCAGTTTGTATAGAAATTTGACAGAAGCTTAATGAACCATACCGCCAATCTTGAGAAAATTCACCGCTAGGCTCAAGCCGAAGAATCGGTGGGTTGTGTGAGGCTACTGATGAGACCTACTTTTTGAATTCCGTGTCGGGCACATGTGTTTAACACGTAACTAACTAAATAAAAACACCACGTTAACACAGTTCTGCAGAAAACACCCATCAGGAATAAATTCTTCCAAAGAACTAGGTCCAAGGTTTTGCAGAACTAGATCCAATTAGAAGAATAACTTAAGAATAAATTAGCCTCACTTTTTCTCAATATCTTTGTTATGACTGTACTCAATGTACTGCAAGTATTTCACCATAAGAATTTGTCGATTTAGACTCACCATCTTTGTTCATCCCCATAGCCAAACATTTCTTCAGTCGGCAAGCTTGGCATTGGTTTCTATGTGCCTTGTCCACCACGCACCTTCCCGTTCCAGCTTGGCATCTGTAATGAAACATTAAGTAATGTTCTGATTTGTATTAAACTCTTTAGGGAGAAGATTTGATATTATTAAAATGCAAATGAAATAGTGTTTGTGATGGCCAAAACAACTTTAAATACTATTAGGTTTTCTCACAATACAAGTTATTAAATTAATGGATGTCGAATGCAATGGAAATTTTGCGAAATAACCATACCCATAAGCACACCAATCCTTCAGCATGATAATCTAGCAAGCGCGTCAGAATAAACTTTACCTTCGAGACAAAACAAAATCTCCCAATCCTACAACTAATACGACTTAAGAATATAACATAATCAAAACAGATATCCTCTCAGTAAAGGGAAAACTACTTAAACATATTGAATGCTGACAATCTGCGGACGGTGGACTAATAAAGATTAAAGATATTTCATTACACATAATCCTTCATATAATAGGCTTAGGTCGGTTGACATTTGTTGCAATTGAAAAGGGAATAGTATAAGAATGCTCGAAGGGAAAAGGGAAAGGAAAGCCCGTAGGTATTTAGTGTAAGTATTGATGGCAGAGGTAAGAGCTCTCACGCTGGTAATTGAAAAAACGCTTGAATTAAATATGGTCTGGCTACTATAAGTGGAACCTTGTATTAATTTGGACTAGCAACATTATTCCCACACAGTATTTTGTTTTCGGTTAAAATTAAACTACAATTGGATTTCATGATTTTGATACTTGATCATTAGTATTTCTACATAAATGATCTTTTGATTTTTATGTAAAACGTAACATGTTATTTATAATATTTTTATAGAAGATGTATGAAAATGCCATGTAAGACATGGGGAACAGGATTTTGTCCCTCCATCTAGTATTAGCAGTCTGATTTTTAAAAATAGCTAATTAACTTCGAATTGCACACATTGTATTTTATTTATAGCAAACAACACTTTTTTCCCGATAAATCTCAATATAAGAATAACACTGCTTTTAACAAATACTTATATTGAAAGAATCGTGTTTAGGATAAATTATCAAAATCTTTTTTTCCACTACAATTGTGTGATACCATCTACATATTTCTTTTTAATTTGGAAGGTTTTTTTTGAGGTTCAACTTATAGTAGCCAGACTTACATAGGTTTAGTTTCGAATTAATTCAAACTTCAACATCTGCTAGTAGTTTTGTTTGCTTTTATTTCTTTTATGCCTTAACAAAGTAACCAATCGACTTCATTTTTGGCATAGACTTAGTTGAAGAGTAGCATTGGCTACAAAGATAAAACTTGAAAGATTGAAATAATTAATTATTTCAAAATATTAATTCGCTAAGCCGCGGAGCAGTAACCACACAAGATAACACCGTTCTAATCAAAAGCCACTTTGTAAACTATTTTTTATTTTTTTTTATTTTACACATCATCATCAGTTTATTATGAATTGACTTACAATTATCGGTATGGTTCATAAACCCTCTGTCAAATTTCTATACAAATCGCGGTTGTAAACAACAAAGTGACAACATAACACTTGAGTGATTTTGATTTTTATTAACTTAAGGTCGCCCGGTCGTATTTCGACCATAAATTTATTTTAAATTTATCGTGTACAGGAACTACAAAAAAAAACATAATTTAGTCTCAACTCAATCCGAGACTTCAATTTGGCATGAAGGTCTCGTCACCAGCCGGGCTAAGATAAGCCATCGTGAGCATTTTGTCTACACGTTGTCTCAACGTTTACCGGTTTATCTCTTCATCTCTATTGACTTTAACATTATATTTTTTTCTCATATTTGTCTACGAACCCTCACATGACAACACAGTTTATCCAGTTTAGTCAAGATTTTAATACTATGAGAAGAGTTTATGGTTTTTTCGATGAGCACTTTAGGGGGCAGAGTTATTATATTACGTCGACATCGGCAATTATGACTGCGCTCGAGAGAGAGAAATATATATCACGTTGATATATCTTAGCCGGGCAGACCATTTAATTTAATTAAAAAAACACAGATTTCAACTATAAGCAAAAGAGTATTTCGTGTATGATTATTTTGTCGTGTCAAAATATTGTAGTGTGCGTAGCGTATAATTTATTCAAAATATGCTAGATTAAAGCATATTTACAATAATATTGGTAATCTACGGTCCTCCTCGATATCAACTATAACTGAGAGAAATTTCAGGCTTTTACATCTACGCGTCTTTCGTAAAAAGGGGTACAAAGTTTTACGCTCGCATATTAATATATAGATTTGGACTCTAATAGGACAAGTAGGATAACTTTTCAGCTTGAAAATATACAGTGTCATTGAACGATAAGCACTCATTTACTCGGGTATGCGGGGTGCTCATCACAACAGACGGCAACATAGATGTTCTACGCATACTTAAATCCCTATAAAGAGCGCAAAAAATGCGCGTGAAATCAATTTGTTCGTGTACCGTCCTATTTTACTTTTCCTTTAAATCTCTGCGATAATGACCCTTATGGTGTTAGTGTTTAAGTGCTATCAGGGGCGAAATTTTAGCCCACAAAGTACCACATGTCATACTTGACCGAGGGTCCGTATTATATTAATAACATTACGTCGGGTGCCGAGGGGGCCAAATGTTAAACTGTTTTTAATATTATCTTCATCTCTGGTAGATGAGTTTTTGAGATAAGTGTACATATGATGATGTTTGATACGCTTAGTATAATATGTAGGTTTGTTTATTACATCTTCACGCTAAAAACGCTAAACCCATTTTTATAAACAAAAAAAAAACTTTTTAAATATTATATTGAAATTAAAACTGCAAGTTAAGTAAATTTTAGATTCATAATTTTAATAAGGGACTAAACGCAAGATAAATATTAATATTGTTTACAAATGTGCATCAAAAATATTATTAAACACAGCAATTTCTATTTGAATAAAACGATAGAGTAAACAGAGAAGGGAACAGAAGGCACTTGGCCCCAAAAAATCAAATTCTCGTTGTCTGTATTGTATTATAAATGTAAGGGTGTGGGTTCATTACAAGCGGAAGCGATTTGAAAAGTTTTGCCATTAAAATTATTGTCTTTAATACATATTTCAATGTTAACATTGATAATATTTTTTAATGAAAATGAAAAAGGTTTCTATTGTATTTTAGACAAGAATTTTCTAGAAAATATAGGCTGTTGCCCGCGGCTCCGTCCGCGTGATTACTTTCCTTTAGAATTTTTTCCTGATATTTTTGCTACAAACATCACGTAACCCGAACCTTTTTTTTGTTCTAGAGTTATATGGTCAGGAAGAAAAGCCCGATTTATTTTATACAATAGATTACATCCATTCCGATACGGAAAGTTTCCATAATCTCCGATTCCCAGACGAATGGAAATCAGGAATCAGCCCTCAGGAAGAAAATCCTATTTTCTTTTATTCGAGACATCGCTCCTTCACTTAGCTTGTTCATAGTCTTCCATACCCCAGATGCAAAAAGAATTAGAAATATGCTCAGCATGGATTAAGTGGGCTCTAGCTCCATTCAAGTGTTATCAGGGCTCCCCCATTGTCATTCCAGGCGGGATTCTTTACAGATGTGACTTCTATACATTTTGGTGGCAGGTTTTTGATAGGGATTATATGGGATATTCTGGACGCTTAAATCTTCCGCCGCTTTTAATCAACATTTCATTTGGAGTAGCGGGTTCGATTTTTGATGCTGTTCTAATGTCACAAGGGGTCTAAACAAAATTTATCATCAGCTGAATATGGATTCCTATTTTGTACAAGGTACGAGGATGTATAGAATTGATATGACAGAAGTCGAATGTCGCCATTTTAGACCGGCTGCAGACGTACTTTTTCCGTATTTAGATTTTCGGATTCGGACACCAGAATGTATTAATGCTGATTTCGTTTCGTACGGGAAAAAAGTAAACGTGTGCGATGTATTTGATACTGATTCAATTTTTTTTATGATATTTAGGAGGCAAGCGAGCAGACGGGTTACCTGATGGAAAGCAACTGCCGTCGCCCTCGTGACATCCAAAAAGTCGCTGGCTTATATGAGGGAATTGGGAATGGGAATATGGATAAAGGAATTAGGGAAGTTGGGCTACCGGTAAACTCACTCGCTGAACGAAACACAGCACAACGCCGTTTCACGACAGTTTTCTGTGAGGCCGTGGTATCACTCTGGTCGAGCCCGCCCATTCGTGCCGAAACATGGCTCTCCCACGGCAAAATGCACCCGGATATCCGAATACGGTATTCCGCATTAGTAAACCTAATACAGAAAATGTACGTTTGCGGCTGGCTTTATAATCGTCCGTCTATGTCAATTCCATAAATTTTTAAGTTTAGATTTTATACAGAAGGGCTAAGTGTTGGCTAAGGGCTCTGCAAAATATAGTTTACACAAGCTCTTCCCTAATTCGAAAATCGCTTAAATATAGGCATATTTTTGGCTGGAGAAGAGAAAGAGAATAATACGCATATGGAGATATGCTAAACTGAGTCCATGCCAAAAAATCAAGCCAATTGGTTGCTTCGTTAGGGGTAGAAGAAAGGACAAACTAATGTTCCTATTTATAATCTTATGATTCTCGCAATAATCTGAATAAATAAATGAAGCGATCAGTAGCCTACATTTAACGTTTAGTTTTCACTTGTTGACACAACTGGTGTTGTGAGTCAAAAAGTATGCCGCACTTGTGTTTGCTGCCTCAAATATTGCTTTCTACGTTGTGCAATATGTATTTGTTCGCTGAATACACTAAATATAATTTTTGGGACACTTTTTGATGTAGAGGGCGACGCTGAAATTGAGGTCAAATGACAGTGTTGAAATTGTGTCTGTATCCGCCCGCGTCCACACAACAAAAACCTGCAATATTTGTACAATCAGGGAAGTTGAAACAGATACAAATCACGGATCTAAGTAATTATGTCGGGTAATGTCAAACTCAGCCGACAGATCACGAACAAATGACGTGGGTCCGTCAACTGGCTCTCTTTCAATTTTTGCGCAAGTATCCTAGATGCTCTTCTCTTTACGACATCTGCTGCACGCACAAAATGTCAAATTACGCAAACAATGAAACATTCTTATCTAACAGGCGAAACCAACTCAAAATCGACGCGAAGTTTCCTACTTTTATAGTTAACTCTAAACTGGATCTAACCAAGGCAAATGACAATAGAAAACAAAATACGACAGTTTTTTTTTCGCTTTCAGCGTTCTGTATATAGCGGACCCATACACCCTCTAAATAGTATCACTATTTTTACAGCCCGTAAACCAACTAACCTGTAAATAAGTTTCCTTCTGACGGATCGCTTGAAGAATCCGCTGCAGCCGTTGCACGCGAGTATACCATAGTGCTTGCCCGAACTCGTGTCACCGCACACCACGCATACCAGACCTGGGACAACACGCGGTACTTTAGATTCAAGGGCCCGGGTCTTCTATTTTTTTAAGTCGGACAGAAACTGAAATATGCCGTCCCAATTCATATTTATTCTTACCTTCATCATCTTGATAATTTCAACTATAAGGTGTTCACTAAAACATAGACCCTTCCGGAAATAATCAATCAGTAATCTCTGTTCAATTTGTTCTTTTCGTGTTATTTACTTATTAATTATTTTTAATTAAATAAAGAATTTGACGCCCTCTGAACTTCCCGCCGGGGGAACGGGCTCTGGCTCGCTCATCCCTCCCCCCCTTTCCCCCAGATCCAGGGCTGTTCAAAGGTCTACTTAAGTTAAGAGTAAATTTATTTTTACAATTTTGTTGACATTCAAATTTATATTTATAACTGTCTTCTGTATTGGTTTATACTGTAAATTTGAAGTTTTCAGATATCAAGAGCATATATCTTTTTATCCGTTAATTAAAAATGTGTTACGGCTTTCGTAGCTTCGTAGCGCATAGGCCACGTGTAGGGTATATGGGTGAAACAAAACAAATTATTTGAATAGAAATCCAAATATTTATTATTTAAAAATATCCCTTACAAAAGACCTTTTCAAAGTGAGCAGCAAAGCAGAGTACCTTTTTTATTTTTTTATGGGCAAAGTCTATAAAGGCTTTTAGCTGCTTATAGTTTCACAGGGAACCTGTTTAAGTTTGCAAAAATTATCACTTTTCCGTTTCACCTGCATAATTTTTATGTTACATACTAGTGGATTATCAAATGCCTAACCGCTAACACAATACTAAAACATCACAGGATGCCAACCTGTCTTACCCAGGTGGTTGTTCTTCTTCGACGGCGGGTCTGGCAGCCAGGGTCTTAACGCCGGTGGTGCTAATGCAGCGGCGACTAACGCTGCGGACGTCGGCGGCGACCAACGCAGAGGAGATGTGTTCTCGTCACCTGAAAGGTTGCTCTATGAAAGGATGTTGGATAATCTGTTTTACTGTCAGGGAAATTGAAAGCTAGATTTTTTTTAATGATATTTAGGGGGCAAGTGAGCAGACGGGTCACCTGATGGAAGGCAACTGTCGTCGCCCATGGACACTTGTAACATCCGAAGATTCGCAAGTGCGTTGTCGGCCTTTATGAGGGAATGGGAATAGGGATAGGGGGATTATGGAAGTTGGGCCAACGGCCAACTCACTGAACGAAATACAGTACAACGCCGTTTCACGCCAGTTTTCTGTGAGACCGTGGTTTCACTTTGGTCCAGCCGGCCCATTCGCGTAGAAGCATAAGATTGATTGAACAAAGACGTCATTTGGTCGGAATCGATTCCATATAAGTCGTAATCTGTCGGCTGGATTTGACTTAACGCGACCAACTTGCTTAGGTTCGCAATCTGGCTTTATGTCAACGTGTTTTTACAAAACACTGTATCTTATAAGGTTTAGATATGTTGTAGCACTCAGAATTTTAAAGAAACACACAGTCTTAAAAGTATACCGATAAAATATTAACAGCGTTTTGTACTTAATTAAATATAGTCTAAATTATAACTATTGCCAATGATGATAATATTTTATTGTTAATAATAATAATCGTCACTTTTATTACGTCTATCCACCATAAAATTTGTTATGTTACAAGCATTGTGCGCTTAAATTAGGATAACCCTTGAGTAAGCTGAGATCAAAAAAAATCTGATGGCAAATTTAATTTAATTTTT
>JAOTAV010037107.1:0-18733 GCA_026546445.1 Cyclargus thomasi
TGTTTTTTACCTACTCGTTATTAATTGTACTGTTGGTTCATCATATAAATTTGTAAAATCGAAGTGAATATAGTGAATATATTGCATGAAAAAGTGTGTTTCATTAAGGTTTTAACTATTCGTCAGGTCACAACTGAAATAGGACGAAAAGGGCACATCTTATAGGGCCTTCGCAGCTGCGGGTGCCTGAAGAGGGTGCCATGTACGACGGTCGACCCGCCTCACGTAGCGTTGAAATACAGAAGTTAACTTGCTTTAGCCCGCGGCTTTGCTCGCGTGGAATTCGAAAGTCACGTAAAAACCACGCACTGGCACCGTTGTAATGCATAAGAGATGATATGTATAAGTGTAAGAGATGGCGCTGTATGAGAAAATTAATCTTCTCTGAGAAAAATAATTTGATTTACTTTGCCAAAAATAATTTGATTTTTTTGAAGCCTCACGGAGATCTTTAAAACGAATACAAAAATCGTGAAAATCAGTTCGTGCGTTCTGAAGTTATAGCGTAAGGAAGGAAAAACCGACTTATTTTTATACAATAGATGAAACAGTACGTTGTGCGAGTGCCTACGTCACGCGATCGCTTGAAGCATCGAAAGTTCTTGTTCAATACGAAATGATAAGTTCAATAATGATAATGATAATGATGACGCCTGTATTGGTGTGACCTGACAAATTGATAGATTAGAAAACTATTTTCCAGGTCGTATACCAAAGAAAATAATTATCATTATTCAACAAGGTAAGATTAGAAAAAAGTTATACGGCTGTAAAATTACTGCTAAAAACCATACTAATTGTAACACTAATTACTAAAACAATTGCCTAAAATTTCATATTTATTAACATAAAAATGTTATAATAACGCAATACAAAAGAAGTTTCCAGAGAAATTTACAATCCTCTTATAATTAAAACGTAAACACCATTTTTATTTAAATCACAGCAGTTGTGTTAAAAATAATTGCCGGGCCAGTCGCCGTGCTGAAAGTTAACGGGTGATATATAAAAGGTAGTGAATACTCATTTCGGGAGGAAAAATTGGTTGTGCTTTAAAAATATATAATACAGAAATCACAGGGCTATCCATTCAGATACGTTATGATTAAAAAATATATTTCCTCGTTGATGACATGTCCCCAAAAACAAACTTTGTGTGGTACTCTCGAGGTAAATATCATTAGAATACAAACATTTTTATTTCCAACTTGGTGAGAGGACAATTTCTATGCTGATATCGGGAGTATGAAGACTTAAGTATTAACGCTATTTCACGACCTCGTTACAATTTATTTTAGATTTTAGTTATTTAAAATGTTTTTACGCAAATGCTGTACTCGTATTTGTCTTACATCAGTAATCCGCAGAGCCCCAAAAACTGCGAAAAGTGCTTTATGTTATTTTTTAATCACATATAGGGGGCAAGCGACGGGTTACTTGATGGAGAGCAACTGCCGTCGCCGGCCTTTTATAAGGGAATAGACAATGGAATCAGGGATAGGGGGATTAGGGAAGTTGGGCCACCGGTAAACTCACTGACTGAACGAAACACAGCACAATGACGTTTCACGCTAGTTTTCTGTGAGGCCGTGATATCACTCTGGTCGAGCCGGTCCATTCGTGCCAAAGCATGGCTCTTCCACGGTGATAAAAGACTTACAATATAGATGTATAATACAGCAATAATTACGACTCATGAGCTACAGAAAACGATCATTTTAGTAAGCTAAAAAGAGTTATCAGTAATACTTTTTGTTTATTTCTAAAAAGTATTTAACCGTAGTTGTATAAAACAATTTTTGGCAACCCTACAGTTTGGGCTCAATATACAGCCCCGTCTAAACGCTAATTGCGCAATTTCAGAACGTATGTGGACTCATTCCGTTTAAAAACATTCCGACGAGGCATAATTTTTGTTGCGGTACTACACTCGACTTTGAGTGCGCAGAATATTAGACCGAATATCAGATAACCTGGAGTATAGTTCGAATGGGCTATATTAGAGTTTATTTTAGGTTAGGTACTAGCTGTAACCCGCAACTCCGTCCGCGTAGTAATCGTTCGTGCGTTCTGAAGTTAAATCGTTAGGAAAGAAAACTCGACTTATTTTTATATAATACACTAGTTGACCCCGTAGACGTTGTCCTGACGAGCTATTTTGTAAATCTAAACCATTCTCAGATCCCCTAGAACACACACAAAAAATTTCATAAAAATCAGTCCATACGTTTAAGAGGAGTTCAGTGACATACACACTCACAGAGGAATTATATATATTAAGATAAATACTTCATAATATGTATTATGTATCTTTAATATTCTCCTTAACAATCCTCCATCCTTAATAAAGATTAATAAAGATCCTTTAAAAAGGAACACAATAATATGGTCACACTCTACATACTTTGATATTCTGGAAAGCTTATATGTAAGACAAAAAACGTGCGGTTCCGATTGAGTAATGAAATTGCACTCAAAATCCACGTAGCTTAGTCTTTTTTTTCTATACTTCATGTTATATTATCACATAAAAATTTGATTATCAAATAAAAACTAATATATTTTTAAGTTATTAAATAAAAAATGTAAATAATCCAGAACTCTATATTTTAAAACGTGCGTCTCAATTTTTATACCTATACACAGTACAGTTAAAAAGAAAAGGAAAAGAAACTACTTAACAATGTAAAGCGTGATCATCAATATTTTATAATTTTCTCTCAATTCCATTTCTTTCGGGTGTAATGCTGAACGTCGAGTGAATTATTGCCTTCTCGGGTACTAAATCTAAATTTGGACAGAAGTGTGGGGGATAAATCTATGAAATGCTATGCGTGACTCGTCCTGGATCTTTTATGTACAATTTATTGTGGGGGTAGGGAAAAAAACGACGCTCTAGTGGGCAATGTCCAAACGCGGACGATAAATATTGCAAGTAATTGTGTAACATGATCATCTTCTTATTTCACATAATCAAAATGAGATTTCTTGTTTGGGCTAAGCTACTTAGGGCTGGCTATAACTTTATTGCATTGCATTTACAAATTGTACATTTAGATTGCTACTTCAAAATGAAAAAAGAAGCTATTATAAATAGTCAGATTGTACTAAAAAAATCGAATAGCTGAACATAAAAAATTGTTGTGTTACAATTTTACTAAGCTTTCCACAGAGCTATTATCGTAAAAAACCTTCAAACTTTTTATAGCAAACATACCAGAAGAATGAAATGCAGAATTATAGAGCGTTACCCAAAATAATATCGTCGAATAGTTCAGACATCAGAATTATCAGACGGACATAATCACCCCATTTCTCAGCTGTCATAAAAGAGTTATGGATGCTAAGGAACGAGGCATCTACGGGGCATATACGTGGCGTATACGGGCATATCATTATACCATTTCAGGATGCGGTATGCATAACGAATGCATATCGCGTCTGGGAGATGATTCCAATAAGATTTTATCACTTACGCGTACGCCCATAATTTTCAGCTACTGCATTTTATCTTCAATCCCATGAGACAGTCCCTTCTACAGTACAGTTGTACAGTACTTTCTTAATATTGCGAACTGCAATTGAAGAGCACACTGGACAAAACATGGAATGTCAAAAAAGTAACAACTAAGAGAAAAACAGCTTTATATAGTTTAAAAGTCTATATACGAGTATAGCCAGGGACAGACAAATGTAAATTGAACTATAACAGTTGACTGCGACAATATTTCCTAATTCTAATATTTATAATAACGATGCACTTAAAAGCTAACACTTGGCATTAAAAAGTCAGTTTCACAAAAAAATGACATTGCTTATTTTTTTCGTGTTGTCTTCAATTCGTGTTTAATGATTGTATATTTTCCAGATGAAACTTATAACTTTTCGAATACGTAAATCTTTTGTAAAATAATGTAGTGATTATCTTAATAAACGTTATTTTTGTGTGCGTGTGTCACTGAATTCCGCACAACCGACTGGAGCAATTCTTGTGTAATTTTTCGTGTGTGATCAAGGGGACTTGCGAATGGTTTAGGTTCACAAAACAAGACCGGATAGAATCTGTCGGGTCCGCCAGTAGTCGAATAATTTCACAATATATTGTCTGCGTTGTGAATAAACCGAAGGTTTCTTTTATGGGATGTCAAATATTATTTACCATTTTGAGCGTAATTGAAGACATAAATGGAAAAAGCGGATAAAGAACATTTTGCAACATTGGGGTAAATACTCATTTTTTTTCTATAAAATGTTTACAAATCTTGTATTTTAGATAATTCTTTATCTAGTTAATGTATCTAGCTACACATCAAATCTACATTATTTTAATTTCAATAGTTTTTCGAGTCTTAAAGAGTCCATTTACGCAAAAATCCGGCAGTTTTTTAATAAATGTTAGTTATCTGCTTCTTTCACTTATGTTTTCAATAAAAACCAGATACACTTTCACATTTAATGTAGCTTTTTCATAGCATACAAAATATAGAATCATCGGAAAAAAACCAAAATATCGGAATAGTGGAGGAAAACATCAGGTGTGGAAACAATCGTGCTTCATTAGGGAAACTGCCTTTTCCCGTGTTGTCACATCGATTCCCTGTTTGCGTATGAAAGGATGAATCTTTCGCGAAATCTCGAAACATCTGGGGAGCAATTTGAATATGCTATGGCTGGATTGCTTAAAGGTATTTTATAGTTCAATAGTTCCATTTAAATGCTAGACGCAATAGACTTTGGAAACTGAGATGTAAATAGTTTATTCAAACTTTAAAAACTAAAACTTGATTTGAAATTAATGAATATATTTCATTAATTTTTTGGTACCGTTTTCTGTTACCAACACAATCCCGGGACTCTCCGGGATCCCAGGATCCAAAGATTTACAGCAAACAATCCCGAAATCACAGGATAAGAAAAATCGATAGGGATCAAGTATGCCACTTGATCTAACTATCTTACGTTACGTTAGATCGTAGCGTAAGATAGTTAGATCAAGTAGAACACGATGTGAAAAATAAATGTTAGAATCCATCCCGTAGTTTAGGAGTCGAACGTCGTGACAAATAATTTTTATAAAAAAAGACTTTTTGACCGCGGCTTCGCTCGCGTGGAATCAGGATATCGGTTAAATATTATTTTTTTAAAACTGCATGTTTTTTTTTTCAAATTCAAAAATAGCCTACATTCTCCATCGCTTTAACTAAATCTATGCTGAAAATCGATTTGATCGGTTTCATCGTTTGGGCTTGAAGGAAGGATAAACAAGCAAATAAACAATCACACTTTTTATGGGAAAAATCCAACAAAATTTTGAGTTGTGAATGCAGTATTTTTCTTAAGATCTTAAGGAATAATACTGCATTTATGAATTAAAATCTGAATTTTGTTATCTAATACACAAATGCTTAACAGCGTCCATATATAAAATTAGTGCAGTAGTATGGATAATCCATACTTCATTGCTAATATCCATCCATTTTATGGATAAAGTATTCCCTTTAAAAGATCGTAGACAAGTTTTTCAAGAAATCAATTTCGGTAACGTCCAGTCTCCACCTTTGGCCAGAAATCGTAAACCATATTAAATGTGAAATATCATCCAGATAAGCCTGATGGATCACCCCAGGGGTGTCGCGAAATCTACTCCAGGTCGGACATTATACATTAATACCGTGGCTTTTAAGAAATGAAAAAATAAGTGGTGAAAATTTTTTGGCGAAGAGGTGATATTTTAAATTAGATTAAATATTTAGGAGAGTAAGGCGTTTTGGGGGTTTAGTGTGTTTAAAAATTAAATAAAAAAAATATGGTGCAAAAAGTAAACCTACTCTAGTAAATTAAACCTTGCTTATACTTTAACATTGTCATTACTTTAAAAATCGCGATTAGATTCGATCAAATATTATAAAGATTCACAGTTGCCGTCTAAAAAGAGGCACCGGCAAAACCGCGCTTTCGCTATTCTGCTCCTAGTCGCTCCGAGACCGCGATTTCAACTTTTATATGACTGTGAGCGTTAACTCATTAAGCTAACTTTTATTGATCAATACACTTGATTTTGATTTAAGTTGCTTTGTGTCAGATAGTCTTAGTGTAATTATTTTATTCGATTTTGAAGGGATCTGTGTATCTTATTAATATTTTCATCGAAGGCGATTAGCAACATAGTGTTATGTTGTATTTCTGTGTAGTTTTTTTTTTGCAAAGTGTTAATAAACACTTTCACCAAGATTGATCGATGGCATTATAGTAACAATATCATATAATTTATTTACATTCAAATTATAATTATAACAATTTAAAATATCGACTAAACATTAAAAAGTAAAATATACAAACTTAAGAAAAAATAACCTTTTCCAAATCGTCCCCAACTGGCAGAGTACCAAGCAAATACCAGCTTATTAATCAATATTCCAGTCCTAAGCGATTCAAACACAAAGAGGAAAATATCATTCCTCTAAAGGTCATTTATAATAAAATAATAACTCAAACGAGAGTACATTTCCGGCGCTTCGACTAAAGAATCACTAAGGAACCATTCTCAATGTCAAAAAGCAATTGGTGTAACATTGTCACGAAATTGAGATTTCCTCATACTTAATTAATTTAGTCGAGTCGTTCACGGCCAAGCGAAATGGACCTTTAAGGGTTAGAAATTAAAATAGCAATGGGTTAAATTTAAATGTACCCAAAATATTTGGACCCTTTTATACCCGTAGTGCGCCGTGAATGCTAATAATGAAGGGTTGCTACTTCAAATTTATGGAATAATTAAAGTTAATTCTCTCGAATAAATTGTACAATTACATAATTTCTATTCAGTGTAATGTCCGGGGCAGTTGAGTTATTTTTTTAAATTATTAATGTCTTTTTTATTTTATTAATTACGGTTTAATTTTTGTTTCGTACTACAGAGAATTTTGCAAAGGGTTCTACGAATGGCCTTGTGAATCAAACAAGAATTATTTTTCCCTATCAGGAGATTTTCGAGACGCACCTTAGGATAGGTAGGTCCGTAATTATATATTGTAACTTGAATCATAAGTAGCTTTTGCCTGCAGCTTCGTTCGCGTTAAGAAATAATGGAAATAGGGATAGGGGATTTGGGAAGTTGGGCCGTTGGTAAACTAACTCATTGAACGAAACACAGCACAACGCCGTTTCACGCGAGTTTTCTGTGAGACCGTGGTATCGATCGCGGCCCATTCGTGCCGAAGCATAGCTCTCCCATGGCAATGAGCATCCGTATTATGTACTTGAGATCGGAAAATGTCTCATTGGTACAAGCCTCCACCGCTGCCGTCCTAAAGCTAAAATGCCGCTATGTACAAAAAGTACTTTTAGAGTTATGAGCAAAAAATGCCGCAGTTTTTACTTCATAACGGGAATATTAATTTTAATAACTCGATGACTATAAAAGCTAGAAAAATTTTGATTCTGATTATGATGGCATCAAAATGTCGAAAACGACTAGATGTTGGTTAACGGCAATTAAAGACGGCAGACCGTGATTTGAACCTGCACCCTCTCGAGTGCGAACCAAAGGTCATAACCCACTAAGCTCCAGACGCTCTATAAAAGTATAATAGCCTTCACCTTTGATATATCCAATCCTCACATTACATACATACACATTACGTACACATACGAAATTCGCTATACAGGTACTATGAGTCCTGAGAAAGGACGTAGGATAAATTTCATAAATTACTTCGATGGGAGATTCCTTGTCATGCGGGAGTCATCTTGTTTCATATCGATTTCAGTGAAGAACGATTAACAATACTCAATTCGTAACTGATGGCCTGTTTTATCGCTTACTTATTATGTTTCTGGTAGGCTATCGACATTTTCGAAAGATTCTCCAAGCAACGTTTGTAAAAAAAAGTTGTGGATAGACTACCCGTCATTTATCAGTAAGCGCAGAAACTAAGCCATCTTATTTTTGGGGGCTTACACGGTTAGCAATAACCCTAAAAACAATCCCACAACTCATAATAAAAGAGAAAACAAATACTTGACTTCATAAACAATGTTTAGCCATTTGATTGGTTGAACGGGTTCAGCCGCAAGCCAGGCCGGGGCTGAGAGGGGAACGATGTACTCTCACCACAAAATGTTTGGATTGATGTTGAAAACTTTTACTCCAACCCACTCCGAACCTTTCTTTCGCTGTCTTGAGTGCGGAATACATGAATACATGATAGTGTCATTAAGTTTCAACTTTTAGGTCAGGAGTCTAAGTACTAAATGGGAATTGAATTTGTGATTTCCATATATCATTTCGATATTTAATAATCAATGCGATTTAATGTCTGGTTTACATACATTAAGTAGATAAGTAGCTAACTAAATTTGAACTTAATTTTAAGTTATTTAGCCACTTGCTACTAAATTTTATGTTTACATGAAGTTAAATGACTTATAATTTAGTTAACTACTTATCTACTTAATACGTGTAAACCAGATATAAGACTTGGGGTGTAAGTATGCATTCCAGATAACACAAACATGGACTCCCCCGTCTTTGATAGGATATTAATATAAATCGACTAGATAATGCACCGAATTTTTTTTTATCGCACGGGAACCGTAATTTTTTTTGAGATAAAAAGTACACTATGTGACCTCGGGACTCAAAGTGTCTTGATACCAAATTTAAACAAGATTGGACCACGGAATCGCGTTCTACCATACTAATTTCAATCCCTCTTTTTAGCCCCTTAGGGGACGAATTTCGACAAAGTCCTTCTTATTAGTTACTTTCGTCGTAAGAAAACACTCACCCCGAATTTCATGTTTCTGCGATCAGTGGTTTAGACTGTACGTTGATTCCTAAATGCATATACTCGTAGTTCAGGACAAAGGACTTTATATAATAATGTAGATAACTATTATGCATTGACTAACTATCAGCGCACAACCCAAACCACTAATCGGGCTGAAATTTGGCATGCAAGTATGTGTTATCACTTAGGCAGCCGCTTAGAAATAATTTTGATGAACTTTACTCCCGAGGGAATAAAAGACATTTTGTAGGAAAGCTGCGGGCAAAAGCTCGGTACTATAACAACTCTTTAATTGATCATAGATTAAGTGAAATAGTATATATAGAGCATTGAGCGTCCATGGCTTAGTGGGTATGTTTCGCACTCGAGAGGGTGCAGTTTCCAACCCCGGTGGAGGCGTGTGCCAATGAGACATTTTCTGTTCTCAAGTACATAATATGGATGCTCATTGACGTGAAAAAACCATGCTTTGGCACGAATGGGTCGGCTCAAACGGAGTGATGCTACGGCCTCCCAGAAAAACTGGCGTGAAACGGCGTTGTGCTGTGTTTGGTTCAGTGAGTGAGTTTACCGATGGCCCAGCTTGCCTAATCCCTATCTCCATGTCCAATTCCCTTATAAAGACCAGCGCGTGCATGGGCGACGGCAGTTGCTTTTCATCAGGTAACCCATCTGCTCGCTTGCCCCCTAAATATCATTAAAAAAAAAGAAAACGTCTGCTCCGTGTTACGACTGTGCACACACTTCCTAATCCGTCTGTATTTAAATGTCCGTTTTAAGCTTTATATTGAAGGGCGTACACCGCGCTTTGATTAGAGACCCCGGTCCGGCGCGGTGTGCCCCGCATGGCCGAATCACAATAGACAGAACTAACCAGTAACCCGACAAAATATGTCGATTTTCTGATTTTTTTTTTACAGGAGATATATTTTTTGGAAGCAAGCTAATTAAAGGCGATAGTGAATAAATAAACCCTTGACGTAAATTTTCGAAAGCTCTTCTTATACCAATTAAGCTGAAAACAAGTCACGTTCTAGTGAATTATTGAACATTGAAATGTGCAAACTATAAGACGTAAGTCGCGGACGTATCTGTAGGAGCTTTTTTTTTTTTAAATCTTTATTAAGGTCTCGGTTCACAAAGAAGCGACCATGTCGTCCTCGTAAGGCCACATCTGTAGGAGCTATAAGTGATGTCACAAATTTGCAATTTTACATCTAAAAATTGAAACCACCCTAATATTCCAAATTCGAGATTAAATTTAGAACATTTGAAATGTGATGTTACAAAACTAAGGACCTACCCCCTCCCTCCCCCCCCCCCCCCTTCAGGTGTGACGTATGGAATATGGATGGTCCCTAATGTCATGTCGGCCTGTGCGCGCTGAGATTTTTTCCGTGTCCCTTCGTGCTGTAAGCGTAACTCGAGTATGTGTACAGCCTTGTCAAAGCCATTCTTGCGCTGATTTTTAGTTTGTTTGAAGTCAGCATACTGTTTTATTGTCTATTGTGGCGGAATGCCCCTGCGTTTCCGGAAAGGGCCCTGCGGTTTCCGGAATTAGATGCTGATGACTTTTCCCGTATTTCTTTTAGTACACGTTAAATGGGAAACCGCTTATTAGTACTAGGATAGTCATTAAAATGCAAATGAACCTCAAATCAAGGGTAAATCCATAGACATTTATACGAAAATGCGAATGTACGTGTTATATATTGGTTAGGTGGGTAAGTATAGTCGCGAGTTGGACTCGCTCACGGAAGGTTCCGTACCATACATAACATAGGTAAAAGTTGTGTTTTTTTTAGAGCCCCCATTCATCTTTTGTATTTGATTACTGATTACAACAACTTAGTATTTTGTGAAAACTTTTAGCGCCTGCATATTGCCATTATTGATATCGAGTAAAAAAAAATCACTTTTGTTGTATGAGAGTCCCTCTTATTTTGTTTTCTTTTAATATTTGTTGTTATAGCGGCAACAAAAATATATAATCTGTAAACACTTCGGCTCCCTAGCGACTACCCTTCTTGAAATACAGTCTGGAGACAGACAAACAGACAGATGAACAGACATCGGAGTCTTAGTAATAGGGTCCCGTTTTAACTCTATGGGTACGGAACCCTAAAAGGTAAAACTTAAAAGTGCTAATGCTGGTAGCTGCATAATCTCATGTTATTTGTAAGTATAAAAGCGAAAGTATATCTATGTATCTGATACCTCTTAAAGCCTAAACTGCTGAACTGATTTTATTGAAACATGTGATATCTTAATATTTTAAAGTCTTGATCGAAAACATCGTTGTTATTAAGTCACTATCAGCTATTTTCAGGTCTCTATCCTTAAGTCTTATTGCATTAACTTTTTAATCTAAATTAAAATTTCCTACAATGGCAAAATATACAAATAAATATAAAAATACAAATAGAATAGCACGTGTGAGCTTTATGGCTCAACATCCATTTGAGCGGGCACAATTAGCCATGTTTTTATACGAATTAATTTAGATAGCGAGTGTAATGCCGGCTAATTTTGGCTTAGAGCAAAGACGTGTTTTCATAGCGGAGATACTCCAAAGTTATTCAACTAATTTTACATGCGGGGTAAGTTTCACCCCACTATATATTTGCGTTAGCGCTGCGAACGTCTTTCCTAAACGAATTTGCACTGCAAGATAAACTGGGACGTCCTTTAGAATTAACATACGTCTCGTTTTTAAGCAAATATTTAGGTTTCAAACGTGATAGAATTTTCTAGTTTGAAAGGAATTTGTTTAGGTTTTAAATTAAAACGCTAGAAGTGGGTCGACGTGTATTTTATTTAAAGTGTTATGGAGGTTCTAGCAACGACGAGAGTCTTATGTATATAAGGTACTATCAGCAAAGTTTATTCATCAGATTGCGGATCTAAGTAGGTCGCGTTATGTCAAACCCAGCGGAAAGATCACGACGTATAGAACTTACATATTCCGATAGAAGTTTTTAACATATCTTTGTACAAAAAAATTAAGTTTAAAACACATTAAAATACGGAAATTTAGTAAAACACCCATCCGAATTTATACAGACCTGAAGAAAAATGTATGTAATATGGCGAAAAAGGCGCACCACGTACAGTAGTTGTAATATAATAAATTCCAAGTTAAAGCACTAAAGTACTTACTATAAATAATTCCGAGCAATAAAATCCGAAATTGGATGGTTTCGAAAAGAATAATCGCAACACGAGAATGTTATTCGGGGGGTTATTACGCGTCGATGGATGTCGGTGTCTTTAAAGTGCTTTATAAGTTAATTGTACAAATGTAAAAAATTTGAAAAAAAAAAACTTTTATTTTAAGCTCTGATATCCATAGAAAATTCTAAAAAAGATAACTATTAAAAATATTCTAAATTTAAATAATTGCATCGGGTAAATTTTCAAGTGTGTATGAAACCAGTGCTTCAGGAGGAGGCTGTCCGATTTGTCACTCGACTTTTTAGCCGTCAATGAGAAAGAAAAAATATATCCTATATTTTTTCTTTCTCATTGACAGCTAAAAAGTCTAGCATTGTACATACACTAGCCTGAAATGTATTGAAGACTAGCCTTCGTGTATACGTCGGATTATGTCTCTTGGTAGCCGGGGAGGTGAAAGTGCTATTTTTGTAGTAACTCGAGCGTCCTTGAGACCTAGTACGTTTTTAGATTAGCTAAAACGTTGTAAAAAAATAATAAGGGCATTTTTATTTTAGCGGTGGGATAAGACGCTACAGCGATTTATGGTTTTAAAAAAGTTATTTCTTAGAATAAATTGTTTACATTTAACATTTACTGGAAGATTTTAGACATCGAGGCCTTAAACATTTAGTTCAACATTACATAAAAAAACTGCAAAGCTTGATTATGAAATAAGGCTTTATTGTTTTTTATACTATAACAGATTTATCATACATTTAAGTCATTAGTGATATATAAAAGTGTTCTTTGACGTATTTTTAGCCCTATCTTAATCTGAAGGTATCGACGACATTTCGGTACTAAAAACAACTTTCTTAAACCGAACTAACTAAGAAAACTGATTTTTATACCATGATAACCAGAGACATATAGAGGTACCTAATAATGATTGCTACCTAGTTATAACACCGCCCTTGTGACATCAATGTATTTTTTGTCTATGTTTCTGTATATTTTCTATATTATGGTATTGTGTGCGCGATAAAAAATATTTCATTCATTCATTCAAAGACTACATTAGCTAAATCCGACGCGCTCGAGTAAATTCAAAACTCCCCTACTATTAGTAATAATTTGTGATCTATGATCTGCAGGCCTGGATTTTTAAATGGTCGTTATAAGAAATAGCCAATGGGTAGTACCGTCCTGTCCTTAGAATATAATAGTCAGTCGATTATATGTATGGGGGACACAAATAAAGTTGTCTACACTTAGGGATTGCAATCCCGCAGATCCGTGTATGATAACTGATTAGACTAAAAATGGTATATTTTATTACGTATTAGATAAATTATATAAGCTCATATACACACATTGCATATAATATCCTAAAAATATCCCTAAACTGTTACAAAGTCCCTTTGCGATACTCTTTTTACAGTAAAATTGGCGTGTCTGCACAATTAATATTTTTAAAAACTAATCAATCCTACATTGATTGGAGGCTTAGGAACTGAGGCTTAGGAACAGTAATAGAACACAAAACAACAAAAAAAGTTTTCTGTTTATCTGTTTGTACGCGCTTATCTCCGGAACTACCGAATGGATACGAATAAATCTTTTTTTTTATTTAATAGCTATTAAGTCTAAGCACCACATATAGATACTTTTTATCCTGGTAAAATATACGGTTCTCGTGATATACAAATTTTCGCGCAACGAAGTTGCGGCCATCAATACGATAAGAAACCATCATATCTATTTAATAAGAGCGTTTATAGATTTGTTACTCATAGAATTGTGGTTATCATACAAGGAACTGCGAGATCCCGCAGTGCGAGATTGCAACTCATACCTACACTCATAAAAAGTGTAGAGTGGTGCACAAATATTTTTTTATGTAATGAGATGGCAAACGAGTAAACGGGTTACCTAATGGAAAGCGAACTACCGCCGCCCATAGACACTAGTACATCAGAAGAGTAGCAAGCGTTGCCGGCCTTTTAAGTGGTATAATACGCTCTCTCCTCGAAGGTTTGTAGGTCGTAGCGGTCCGGAAATACTGCTGGTGATAGTTAATTCCAGAGTTTTACTGCGCGAGGCGAAAAGCGCACTGTGGAAGACTGCAACTCATCAAGATGAAATTTACCACCCACAATCCACCACACACACACACGCATATGCAGGCTGGCTAGAGGGCATCCAAATCATTTACTCTGATTAAGATTAATTCTCAGCTCTTACAGGTTTTGCGAAATGCACGTAACCAAAACGTTTTTTCGTTCATACATACCCTGAATACATCTGAGTGCCGAGTGAACATGTTTCGCGTTTACATAGGATTTTATATTGAATTTGTACAGCGCCACCTAGTGATGCTCACGGTTATCATGTACAAATCCCATATAAAAATACTAGTAAACGCAAAACGCGTTCACTGTCGAATGACAAAAAAAACTCGCATTCGCCACTCTGTAGACGTACGGTGCTACTGCAAATGACAGCATGGTGTCAGTAGACATACGAAAGTGTAGACAACATAACAGATACTTGGGATAAACTGACAGATTTTCTATCTGTCACCTGCCGAGAAACCTCGCAGTATCGAAATCGATTGTTATCGTCACGTAGTAGTTCTATCGATGTCATCCGCTGAGCGTGTCATAATGTATGTTTTAATAAAAGACTCTCGAGGGCCAAGGCTTATTTTACCATATTTCAAAAATAAAAAGGTGAGATTCAAACAGCACTTACACTTCCAAAGTTCACCTTATAATAATTTAGCTACTGTAGATATGACCCTAGAAGACTATTCGTTTCAGAGTTCTTAAAAATTTATTTCTGAGCATATTAGAAAAAATTCTTACATCCATATCTCCATACTAATATTATAAATGCGAAAGTGTGTCTGTCTGTCTCTTACCACCACCAGACACACTTAACCGATTTTGCTGGGAGGAGATCCGCCAAAATAACCCCAGGCCCGGCGCTCAAGCAATGTATCCTGGTTTTTAGAGCAAAAATTAGCTAAACAAATATAGGTTTTAGTTTTGCTAAATTCATATGCTAACATAGTTCTGTTGCCCCTTGAACTTTTATAGTCACTCTATGTAAAATTTTATAATTTCTTTTTTATAAATAAATTGAAGATTCAAATCGAATGTTTTTTTGTCTAATGATAAATATATCAACATTTGTAAATAAAATAATAAAGTGTTTAATCAGTAAAATTGCATTTTTTTTTAATATTAGCAATCGCAAAAATGTAAATTAAGTAGATACTTAATACTTGTAAACCAGACCTAAGGGATAGTAAAATAAGTTCAATATCGCCAACAATCTGACATTCTGTTTGGCGATTGCAAGTATTAAAAAAAATGTACTTATCTAAGTAGATAACTAAATTTAAACTTTATTTTAAGTTATTAACTGCATGTAAACACAAAATTTAGACGCAAGTGGCAAGTTAACTAACACAATAAATTCCAACGTAATCTCAAACCTAGTTTAGTAGTCGCAATTATTATTACCATTTGTTCCCGTGGCGCTTTCCCTTTAGTTATTTGACTTTCGGTCATTGCAACTTTGTGCTGTCTCCCGCTTTGTTTTCGGGAGGGAATTCTACTACTTCCTACTCCTCCTATCTTCTTCTGATTAATTTTGTTGTGGGTCCCAAGACAGCTTTAGCAAGTCCCTCGGGCTCCCTGAGATAATATCAAGGGGTTTTCGTGATTGGATATCGCTGTCGATCCTGGCGACACAGGAGATACAGTGGTGGGAATGTGTGGTGGGCTAAATCCCGATTTATAGAGGTAACAGACAGACATCACATACTCTCTTTTGCATAATGAATTCTGACTTTTTCATCTATAAAAATTTATGTATAGTCATGGACATTTTGTGAATTCTTAAAATAAAAATTATCGTTGTACACAAATGAAGTTGACGGTAATAGGAAGTCCGACGTAATTAAGCATGAAAAAAGTTTATGGAGGGTTGAAATTTAATATCTCAGCATGACGGGAGCTCTGTCTTTACGATTTAAAGTGGCACTCGCCACCAACTGTCGCTGTCCAACTTCGTCTTAAATGAAAAATTGTTATCTATACGATTTCTATCTAGATTATAAATGAATTTATTGCTTGGGGCTTTTTTTAACTATTTGAAGACTCTGAAAAGAGGAAAAATTGTAAAATCTTAAAAAACTTATACTAAACCTTTTTTGGCCGCGAAAAATGTTTGCATTTGTCCCCAACATATCTTATGATGCTCACAAACCAAAAAGTCTCAAAAAATCTTGGACTTTTTACATTATATAAGCTTTGTACCTGGGCCAACGGGGTAAGTTTAACCTTTAATAAGTATGTCAAAACGTTAAGCATATAACCCAAAAATATATATGTCATAGAATGAATATCGTTCTTTAACTTCTGGCGACTTTGCCCTGAGCTTATAGTTCATCAGAAAAAAATGTAACGTCGACATCGATTTTTTACTAAAAATTGCATAAACTACGAAAACTAGTCGGTTTAAACTTTAAATGAATGATTTTTTTACAGTTCAATAATAAATAACACTATAATCCCTACAAAGAATATTATTGCTTGTTTTTATTATTGTATATTCATTTTTATCTGTTAGCGGGAGGAGAAGTTCGAAATTCAGAATGTAAGCTGGGTGAAAGGTAAGTAACCTACAAAATATTATCTATACTAATAATATAAATCTGAAGAGTTTATTTGTTTGTTTTCACGCGCTTAATCTGAGGAACCACTGGACGGAATTAAAAAATTCTTTTTGCTTTAAAAAGGCTATAAAATATGACGCTACGACCAATAGGAGCCGAGCAATAATAAAAAAGGTTGTAAAAGAGGATAATTTTTTTAAAGTTTTTCGCGGATGTAGTTGCAGTCAAAAGCTAGTGAATTCTAGAGATTTGAAACCAAACTCTATTATTAGGATTACTTTTAGCCAAGATTAAGTCGGTCCAAATCAAATTACGAAGTTACCAGTACATAGATTGATAAAGTTGGCGCACAACCGCCAGTATGAGAAATTAACAAACTTAGATCCCGTCCTTTGGTGCAAACTTGTACGGAATCGCGCTGGCTGCATACAGATAAAGCATACGCTTCACGGCTTATGGGGCTAATTCGTAATCCATATTCATACTAATATAATAAAACCGAAAATGACTGTCGAACAAATTTTAAGACAAGGAAAACTTTCGGGATCTAGACTCCAAAAGCTAGCTAGCTACCAACCTTCAGTAATTGGAGAGACATCAGAAGACGAAGAAAAAAAAACTTGCTAAAAGGTATGATTTGTTGCTAAAGGAATGCTTTGTTAAAGACATACACGTTCTTATTCCTATATGCCTGAATTGGCACAGATCACTACATAAGTTCATGGCATAAGATAGCAAAACAATACCGCCTCCTGATAAGTGGAACAGATTGTTGTAGGTACCTAAAAACTCATTTGGAAGTGGTGAAACAGACTCTAAATTACTTCACACTTCCACAGTCTACTATTTATTTTTGTACTATGCCAGTACCGATCCTTAAGTGGTTTCAATTATATGCACTCAGGTAGAAGCGATTAACTGGCGCTCCCATTGTTCCCAAATCCGCTCCCAGCCTGTTATATTCACTGATAATTGACTGTCACAGTTCACGTACGCTTCGCTTTTACAAATTATCGAAACCTTCAAGGGACCATCTATAAAGTACATACTTTTTGACCCCCCCCCCCCTCCTTCTCTCCGCCTTGACACATGTTGACTACCATACATCTAAAAATTTAAACCACCCTAACATTTCAAATCTCGAGATTGAGATAATTTAAAATGTGATATCTTAAAACTAAGGACCCCTTTTCCTCCTGTCACACTTTGTCTATCCCCTCCCCCCCATTAGGTGTAACGTACTTTATGGATGGTCCCTCATCGACGTCAAGTCTAATGCAGGCTCTACATAATTTGCAGACTTTACATAATCGGAGTTAATCGTTGATCAAGTGATTGTTTATAATCAACATGATAATCGTGCAAGCATTTACATTGAACACAATCGTTCGTAGTACTTTGTCAACAAGTGGATCCGAGGCGATCAAAGACGTTGATCGGTGACCAGAGCCATTAATATGCTCTTTACACGCAACAAAGATAACGATATACATATATGTCATGTATAAATGAATGTAAGAGATTAGAGACATACACCAAATAAATTTTTTACTTCTCCATATCATCATATCAACAAATAATACGGATTCTTTGTTATTTTCAAGAAAATTCACCCGTAATAGCCCATAGGGTCATAAAAATATATTTTGCCTGCGGCGCAATCCCAAATATAAATCGAATATCCAATTATAACAAATCCTCATAGCGATCATCCGAAGCGACCTCAATAGATCCGAATATCCGGATATCTGGATAAGTTGATCCATCAAGCTGCACAAGTCATTTTTAATCAACATTAATAAAACTCACTTGGGGGTAGAATTCCAAAAAATGCTTAAATACGTATTCATTTATTCAAAATAAATCATCAGTAGCTCAGAAATAAAATTTCATGTCTTTAACTAAACAAATGACGTACTTTCATACAAATTTTCAACCCCTATTTAACCCCTTTTGAATTTTAAAAATTCCTTTCTTAACGAGTGTTTACCCAATAAAACAATCCTACTCACCAAATTTCATGCCTGTAGCTTTAACGGTTTTTGCTTATCGAATATGAATCACTCAGTCAGTCAGAATTTATATATATAGAAAACAA
>JAOTAV010037118.1:0-18732 GCA_026546445.1 Cyclargus thomasi
AAAACTAATTTAATAAACAATAATTGTTTTAAATACATAAGTAATTATAAGTCAATGTAAATATTACAATCTTTTGTTTTTTTACAGTTTTTCTATACCTGCTATTTTATTTAATTAATTTACCATTTATTTCAGGCACAATATGTCCATATTACAAATACCTTACAGACTAATATAGATACTTAAAACTAACACTGAACACGTATTGCTATTACTGCTAGCAAAAGTTGCCCAAGTGTTAAATTCTTCAAAATATGTGTCCTTCCGCACAAAATTGAGCAAGACCTATGCATTTGGCTGCAGTTGTTACAGTTACCTAACTCAGGTTAACACAGTGTAAGTGGCTATAGTTTATTACAGCTTACACAACTTGATCTTCTGAATTTTGGGCGGCGTTGCGTCAAAATTGTTGTAATATTTTATTTAAATGTTTAAGGTAAGTCTATCTTCAACATGCAGCTATTATGACTTTGGGTGAATCAACTTTTTTTGTCACGTTTAAACCGTAATAATTACATATTACTAATACCTAATTCAAATCTGATCATATACACATTATCTATACAAATAATAAAATGGTAAAATTGGTGTGTCTGTACATTTAATATTTTTACAAAATGATCACTGTGGGGATGCTAACGAGCTATAAAATACACATCGACAGAAAAAAGTTGTCTGTTTGTCTGTTTGTACGCGCTCATCTCGGGAACTACTGGACGGATTTAAATAAATCTTTTTTGTTTAATAGCTATTAGGTCTGGGCAACACATAGGATACTTTTTATCCCGGGGAAATGTACGGTTCCCGCGTGATATACAAATTTTTGCGCAACGAAGTTGCGGGCACTAACTAGTCTTTAATTCATAGACTAACATTGTAACTGACAATTTCAGAAAAATACAGTTCTTATATTATGTCTACGAGCCATTGCCCGGGGACAAAAAAAATGACCCAGTATAGGTATTATAAGGTAATGGAAATATGTTTTTTTCCCCTGGACCACCCACTTTATACATAGAAATATTGTGATTTAGTATATTATTTAGTAAATTATCGGTTAAGATATTTCATTGGCTATCGAATAAACTTATTTTATCAATAAAAATATGCTGATTCACTTTTTATTCAAAGATTTGAATAAAAAGTGAATCAGTGATTTGAAAGACAAAGGTTGATTCACCCAAAACTTTAAATAAACTTGGTTTCTCAGATTTTTTTAATGTGAATTAACAATAAGAAGCTTTCATTTTTTTTCTCTCCTCTATCCTATTTTGAGCCAGGCTCTTCAAGGTCTCTCCCGCTAGTTAGTACTTGACTTTCTAAATTTCTTCAATCATCATCCCAACTTTTCTGAGCTATGCCTCTTTTTTTTTTATTACATAATTAGGTTAGCAAATTATCAAGTACTGAATTTCATCAAAATCTGTTCAGCAAGGACCTGCGTGATAAAAGCAGGTAGGTACTTAACTTTCGTAGTAACCAACAATGAACTAAATATTGATTCGGGATATAAAGTTTTTTTTTTTGTCTAATTACTGCTGGATTTGTACCTAATTGGAATATTTAAGTGCAAAAAACACGGTTTCCGGAGGTCAATGCATATGGAGCAGTTTATAAAAATTCAACAGGATGGTGATCAAGACAATGTTTACAATCAGACGTTGTGTGATCAAGGCAATGTCTTCATTCAGACGTTGCGTTGTAAATTGTATTTGAATGCTTTTAAAAAAAAAATGGTTGAAAATATGAAGGGGAATACAGGCGCCAACGGCCTTGACCAAACATTAGGAGTTTCGAAAATCTCCCCCCGCTAATGGAAAATAATTAATAAAAACAAAAAACAAGAATTCCTCTTTAACTGGAAGATAAGTCAAAATGCTCATAATATCTGTTTTAGCCAGCCTTTTTTTTAACGCTGGGAAATGCTTGATGCATTCCCGACATTTCTCAGGGTGGGCAGCCGGGATATGGGGACTCCCGAACCAACAAATACCGTTAACAAGACCGATAGCCGTCAACCGTCACTTTAGTCATACCCTTTAGCACATAAGCTCACTGCCCACGTATGGTGGACCATTGCGTGATCACACACCATTAGCGGACAATAGTTAGCCGCACATTGTTCTGTCCCCGATACCGAAGTTATTAGCCAATCGTGTCGAATTTTGTGGCTACGGCTAATAGCTGGCTAAACCAAGGTTCAACAATTCCCACTGCAACATGACCGGTTATCTTACAAATTGCCAACAAATGACAACGTGGGAAATGCTTCAGTATCAGCTTCATAGGCACGACAATCTTATAGAAATCCGGAGGGTTGGGCACCTTTTGGTTCTGGATGTGGAAAGGAGCCAATTTTTTTTTAATGATATCTTAGGAGGCAAAAGAGTAGACGGGATACCTGATAGAAAGCAACTGCCGTCGCCCATGGACACTCGCAACATCTTAAGAGTCGCAAGAAAACTAAAATATCTGCGACAACCTCATTCGAATCAAATTAGTAGTTTTTTAATGTAGATAAAAAGTTTGACACAAACTCGTACCCCCCTCCTTCTGTTTCCGTTGAGGGGCGGGGGAAAAAATGTATATACCATCAGGAGTTAAGTTGTAGGAAGACAATAACATCTGCGAAAACCGCATTCAAATCGAATTAGTAGTTTACGTGTTGAAGAAAAAGTTTGATGCAAACTTTTAGCCCCTCTTTTTTCCCCTTAGAAAAGTTGGGGTATTTTTTTTACACCAAATGTTATATAGGTAGAAGCCAAATACATCTGCGAAAATCGCATTCAAATCGAATCATTAGTTTTCATGTTAAAGAAGAAGTTTGATACAAACTATTACCCCCTCTTTGTCCATTAACGGGGAGGGGGGGAGGTAATTATGCACCTGATTTTAAGTTGGAACGTTGGAAGAAGACCGCATTCAAAACGAATCAGTAGTTTTCATGTTAAAGGAGAAGTTTGATACTAACTCCTTACCCCCTCTTTTGTCCCCTTAGAGGGGGGGGGGGAAATTTTTTATATACCAAATATTATTTTGGGAAAAGATAAATATATCTGCGAAAACCGCATTCAAATCGGATCAGTAGTTTTCGCATGATGCTGGAACAAACATACAGACAGACAGACAAAAAAATAACTACATTTTCGGCTTCTATATCGACGTAGAAAGACCCCCGCTTATTTTTTGAATATCTTTAATGTACAGAATTTTCATTTCCAGTTTTATTATATGTATAGATGAGCTATTCGATGTTCCACTCATATTGTAAACTTATGTCACGTCAATTTCATACAATGTTTTGATCGATAATCCAGACTGTCCCTCCGTCTGTGTCCGTCAAGCCGTCGAAACGATTCTGCTGAAATTTGGTATGGATCTCCTTTGCGTCTCGGGGAAGGGCACATTTTAAAGTCGGTTGACACTGAGTACTGCTAGTCTGCCATCGACAAAACGATAATAATTGCTCACAAAGCAACAGAAAAATTATTTACAGAGACGGTATTCGATGCACAACAAACATTACGTGAGTTTATTGTTATGCTTTTAAAGTGGTGTTTACGTTTAAAACTCTAGTTGCAATATTCATCAACAAATGATATTCAGTCATTTAGATAAAATTACGAATGGAAATAAAAACAAACCTGTAGGGTCGCTTTCTGTAATGCATGTGTATTCCGTTCCGCTCCAGCTTTACGGATAAACAGTGCACCGATTAAAAAGAACACAATAACTCGATATTCATTAACCTACATAACTAATTCCACACACAACACTAAACATTCGAAATTTGAATTCGCGGACTAGAATGGGCGAGTGACCGCGACGGACTGACGCATCGTAATGGTAGGCTGACCGCTACATGGCAAGAATTATTTACAATGGCTGGCTACGAAACGCTTATTAAATTAATAACAACACGTACTGTCCTCTTACTTGTTGAAGGTAGGAAGCAATTTCGTTGACTATGACGAGATGGTAAAAAAAGTAAATATCAAAATACGCTAGAAGAAGAAGTGTTATTTTTTTTAACTTAATTGGCGCAAAACTAGGAATATAAAGTTTAACTTATTACTTGAAAACACTAGTTATTATCAGCCAATCTGTTACGGTATGTTTATATCACACTGTATAACAATTTTTATGGACTTGCGTGCTACATTTTTTTTATATTTTAAGGCCAAGTTAGCAAGAACTTCCAATGTTAATGATTATTTTATGCATACTCTGTAGTTTTTCAAAAGATATAGATATCTAATTGCCTAAGAAGTGTGGCGAAATGTAAGATTGTACTTTATATTATAATATGACGGCTATAACGCTACATCAAAGGCCATATATTTCTCCCGCAGAAAAGTAAACTGCCACTCGTCAATCTCGTCGAACAGTAAATGTTGTCCTGGTAGCTGGACAACATTTTGTGAAGGCGACTAACCAGAATATGATTCCTAACTATTAATTCCGTTGCTGATGGCATCACTGTGAATTATTTAAGATAGAAATGGTTTAAAAGTACTTTGTGTCTCATATAAGGTTCGAGGTTGATCCACCTACACGAGGATTTGTTAACAAAGTCATGCTGAATGCCATGTATCCGTTGACCGTTCTAATTAGGCTTGCCAACCGTCCCGGAAAGTGGTCGGCAAAGTCGGTACACAAAAGTCTAGACTATAGATCGATAAAAAAACTATAACAATTTGTTACAGTTTTTTTACACATTATGAGAAGCTCTGTATAATATATTAAATTATTATATGTTTACAACAAGCCTGAATGTAACAGGACTTTATAAAAAAAGTTTGTTACAAAGGCCTGTTACATTAGATAGCGGTCGACTGCTCTTGAAGGGGGGTTGCTTCTGTTGTCCCACTTAATAGAGCCAAGTCGGAAGCCGGTCGGAGCTGGAAATACCTTTTTTTGAGTTGGAAAGCCTAGTTGTAATATCACTTTACTTACTTTTTGCTTACTGCTTACTGTGAAACCAAAATCCATTAAATTGGCCAATCAGATATTAAATTTAATTAAGGAGGGCGATATTAGCAAAACTGACTATTACATAATTCTGTTTTGATAATAAACTACGAATCGTTTTATAAACATAAATGCTACATTATATTTGTTAGCTTCTGTAGTAGCAAAAACACGTTAGCTTAAAAATTTCTCGATAAAAAAAAATCACAAATTTGCCTCTAATTTTTCCCGCGTATTTCTTCGTTTCGCTTTAATTAATTTTATATTTGATAAATATTTATCGAGTCATTAAGAAAACGACTCCCCGTCGTCCTGTTTCACCTGGCATATGAATAACGGTTGTAAGTGTGAAGAGAGAAAGACGATGTTTTAATTTGCTTTATTTGCCGCCTTAATCGATCCATTTACCTTTTTGGAAGTCGGTTAAAAATGGCTACATTTCACTGAGAAAAAAAACTAATTATATTTTTTTCTTACTAATGGTAAACTAGATATGAGGTTATTTGATAGGTAACAATTTACTTATCAAATAATCTCCTACCTAGTTTTGTATTATTACTAAGAAAAAAATAATAATTACTTTCTTTTTTGTCTCCTGTTGAGCAGTAAGGCATCAATTAATACCTACAGAGGCATAAGAAGTATTTAACTGGAAATTATATCGCACTAGGTACTAATGGCATGTTTCACCGCTTACTGATAAATAGTTTCTGTTACGCTATCCAAAACTTTTTGACATATTTTCCATACAACATCGATCAAAAAAAGTGTGGATAGACTATCTGTAAGGGGTGAAACAGGTCTTTTGTAAACCAAGTCTCTCAATCTGTGCTAAAAGATAGCTCGTCCATAATAATTATTTTAACATTTAATGTAATTTTGCAACAGACATTTTTAGCTACAGTAATAATATAGTACCGATTTAACGCCAACAAATTTTTAACAATTAATTATCTGTAACTTTACGTAAAGTGAAAGTATAACATTACATAAATATTTTTTTGCGGAGAAATAATGAAAATAATTTTACACAACATTGTCATGGTCTATAATACGATTATTGTTTCTAAACCACAGGCCAAAATATACAATTATATTAAGATCAATGAAGCAACTGGCATGGCAACATAATTTTGGCGGTAGTGGTCATGTTGCAACCGCTGCGCAAGGACAGAAGAGTTCAAAAACAATTTTTTTAGTCTGTGTTTGGTTCGTGTGCGTGGGCATTTAGTGTTAGGGTTTTGTAGCTCACATTTTTGAGGATTTCCTACTAGTATATATACCCTTTATTTGTGCCTATTAGTTCGTATTGTAATGCTCTCAGGGACATAAAACTCGAAACTTCAGCAAATGTTGTATTATATGCAAAAAACGTTTTTTTTTATAATATCCGTTTTGGCGCTAAAAATTTTTATGTTCAAATGTAACGCGCCTCTCGCACTTTAAAAATTCTGCATATTCTTTTTTTCCCAACCTCGATTTGAAATTGAAGCTGCAAAGTCCATGTCGAAAGTTTAAACTGTAAAACGTTAATCTTAGGCCGAAATTGGCCGCATTTTGTATCTGTGGGAACGTTACTTCGGCCTTCATAGTGTATTGTGAGTAAAAACAATACAAGAGGTGACTGCCTGACTGGTGAGTCATCTCTCATCACCACAAGAGGTATCTATTGTATCCGATTACCAAACCACAATCGCTTATCCATTTCAGGTGATGTAACTTATGAAAACAAATATTTGTGGAATCTAGCGAGAACTGTTACGTATATCATTTGTTCAAATCTTTGTAGCTGTATTAAATAACTATAACAGGTATTATAATTGGTACATATCTGTATAAAATTCTAGTTTTAGTAAAATTAAGTTTCCTTGCTTTTGGTAGAAAAGTAGCTTGTACATTTCTACCAAAAGTAGTTCAATTTAGTAAATTATAAAAGTGTTATACGCTAAACGTTTTTTAGTGTTCAACAAACTGATTAACCTTCGCGTAATCACCCTTTCTAAACTGCCAAGGTACCTGTGATGATCAAGTCATGATTATTTTAGATGTCAGAAGATTTGGTTGTATTTGAAACTAGCTTTTGCAAGTTAAGTTTATGATTGTTGTGTTGTTATGGAGGCTTTGCACCCTTGCCGAGAGCTCTCGGGCGAGAGTTTCGTAATTCTCGCAAGCGACTGACAGGCCAGACGAGGCGTCAGGCGAGTGCAACTATTTATATTTTACACTCCCGCACTCGGGCGGTCCCGCTGTTTCTCGGCGAGAGTGTACAGCCTTCATTACAGTTAATAGTGACATATATTTTAAGTTCATTGCGACTTATTTTTATATAGCGAATAGATATTTTCTCTTTTGCATATAATACGTTCTTTCCAATTAAAATATAGTCCCAATATAATATGTTATACGAGATCTTGATGAGAACGGATCTTTTAACCATACTACTCCGATTTTCCTAATGTTCTTTTTTTTTATTTCTGACGGTGACACTCAGAGTAATTTTATGTTGATTTAACCTTTTTTTATGTCAATATCCTTAATTAATTACATTCAAGGAAATATTAGTCTCTGATTTCTGAGTGCAACGTTTTCAGCAGTGTCTGTTCAATTTTAGTAGTAAATGTTGGAGATGAATTATGCAACTTCCTAATTAAACCACCCGACCGTCAGTAATTTTTCGATACGCATAAAAAAAACTACGGTTTGAGCATTGCTATTTTCACTTTGTATAAGGGGTACTAACACAATTTTTTGCTACACTTTGAGTCTAGCAATAGCTTCAATGTTCAGTTTGGTTTTAGAGCTAAATATGTTATATTGCCGTGGGAGAGCTATACTTCGGCAAGAATGGGCGGGCTCGACCAGAGTGATACCACGGCCTCACAGAAAACTGGCGTGAAACGACGTTGTGCTGTGTTTCGTTCAGTGACTGAGTTTACCGGTAGCCCAACTTCCCTAATCCCCTTATCCCTACTCCAATTCCCTATTCCTTCATAGAGGCCGGGAACGCACTTGCCACTCTTCGAATCGGTCTATGGGCGAAGGCAGTTGCTTTCCATCAGGTAACCCGTCTGCTCGTTTGCCCTTTAAGTATCATAAAAAATGTTACAAAACTTAAAAATAATTAAGATTTGCTTAAGTATTATTTAAAGTTTTCCTGCACGTGAAAAATAGCAACACATCAGTTGTACATTTAAATCAGGCGTACGATATGGTAGGTATATTACGAAATCTATAACCCCCCCTCTGCCGTCCTCAAGTTAAAATGCCTCTGTGTATAAAAAGTACTTTTCGAGTTATGAGCAAAAACCGTAGCAATTTTTCTATGGGCTTGGTACTTCATAAGGCCAATAATAATTTTAATAACTCGATGACTATAAAAGCTGCAAAAATATTGCTAATACACGTCGATAGAGCTTTTTCTTCTGCTTATGATGGCATCAAAAAGTCAAAAACGACCAGCCGCCCTAAAAAGATCACTTTGCAATATTGCTAACAGCAATTCATTTTGTCATTTTTCTTGTTTTGCACAATAGTGATTTCACAATTAATTGAAATTTATGTTGAAGTAACTATTTTATCAAAATATTAGATTTATTAACAAAATGTACTAAAAGGAATCGTAGAGCAATTCCTTTGCAATATTATTCCTTTATAGGTCCCCAGATCTTGGTTAACGGCATTTAAGCTTGAGGATGGCAGCCCTGTTGACGGTTACGTGTTAATTTATTTATTACACACATCGACAAATTAAGGCAAAACCATTATTTCAATAACATTGCATTATTAATTGTACTTACCTGCCTGTATATCTGACTGAACCACAATGTAAAAATAAACAAATCGGTTACATAAGATTACAATTATATTTAAGCAAAGAAAAGCAAAAGATAAAAAAAAAACTTACTGTCGCATGGAACCCCATCGCCTGTGCGGCAGATTCTCTTGGTGGCTAGGAAAAAAATAAAGAAATAAGCAAGCGTACTGTGCACAAAACACAAATAAAACGCAAAAAAACAAAATAGGTGCATTATCTAGCGTATTTACGCAAACAAAACCAAAAATAATAAAAGTAACATTAAGTTTGGAACTACACTAACGAAAAAAGCCAATCTAAAATGTTTAAAACTGTATTAGATATCAAATGAAGACCACAGGAAAAACAAGGTATGTCAAAAAAGTACAACCAAGAGAAAAACAGCTTTATGTCGTTTAAAAGTCTATTTTAAACGACATATAATTATGATAAACTAAAAAGCTATCAGATGGCATTAAAAAGTTAGTTTAAAAAAAAAAATTGACATTCCTTGTTTTTCCCGTGTAGTCTTCAAATATAATATAAGCTGTTCCAACTTCCAATACAGCCCTGATTGTAACTGGAACAATTTAAACTTGCAGTGAAATCCAGCGTCAGTTTCTATTATTACAGCTGACATCCAGCTTAAGTTGGACTGGTTTGGAATAGTGTAATCCGGCATGTAGTCAAAATACTGGGTATCAAGAAAATAATGTGACAATACTTAGGGTAAAGTTTGTATGTGTCCTTTATACAAAGTTCACAGTAAAAGTAGCTGCGCTGAAAGAGAAAATAAATATGTGATTTGTATGGTTCAACTCGTCATCCCTTGTCCATACAAATAAAAAAAATGTTTTCAACGCTACTATTTTCTCAGTAAACTCTGTAATAAACACATACATCACTTACGACCCCATAAACATCCCTTATATTTGTGACATTTTTATGCTTTTATAATGTTTGTTATTGTTATTATTATTGTTATTAAATATCTTACAAGGCCCACTCCCATAAAAATAAACATAATATACTTTTTCTGATAAGCATACTTCAGAAAAATCAAAAATATATTGAAAAACACTTATCGTCGTTAACTTATTCTAACTTCGCCTAAGTCAAAAATAGCAACTTTTTAGAAGAGCAAAAACTATTAAATTTTATGTTGATATAATACTGCAGATTTTTTTTTTATTTAACTATTTTAGAAGTTGCGTGGGCCGTTTCTGGAAACGATCTCCGTCCAATTTTGTAACAATTGACTTTGATGCTAATGTCAAAGTTGCTAAAAATGCCTTAACGGGTGCTAGAACTTCTACGACTAAATGGCATTGCAAGGAGTGGATACCTTGGTGGAGTTCTTCGTAAGCTGGTCCTTGTCCACGAGTGTCGGTTCAGCTGGTTTCGTGGACTCTGCGTGCCGTGTTCTGATCTGTAAAAAAAATGTAATTTTAACAGGTCTTCTATGATTTTTATTATAGTTTCAGAATGGGATGTGGTTCAGTTAATAAAAGCCGCGCTACTTTTGTTTTTGTCATCTGAAAGACTCTCGGGAAGGGAAGGTGCAATAATTGTCCCCCATTCAGGACAATCTTCATCAGCCCAACTGAATCCGAGTGGTAAAAATCTTTGTTACACTGCAAATTTTGGTAGTTGGTAATACTATGTGTTTTTTTTTATCATATCATTCACTTTTCCCCCAAAGAATATCACAATAATAGTTTAACAATTGAATTACTTAGATACAAAAGTTTTCTAGACATGATGTGTTGTTTTAGCAAGAGCCGAAATAAGACAAAGATTAAGACATTTTCTTTTATCTTTACGACCCTGTACAAATCTAGCCGTAGAAAGTAACACGCATAAAAATAAACATCTGAGCGAGCATGATGCATTTTATGATGTTTTTAAATCATAAACGGACAAATTGGGTCAATACAAAAGTAAAACATTACCATAACGTTTGTGATGTAACTTTGCTGTGCGGTGAATGGAATTAGATGATACTAAAGTGAAACAAGAAAACAGACATGGTCCTTACATTAAATATTTTTGTGTTTTGTTTTTTATAAGGTATTCAATTACATCATGATCTAATCACCTGAATGATGATCAGATCATGATCGGAAATCAGAATTATGTAAAGTAAGAAGAGAAAGTATACACAAAGTAAGACAGAGCCTTAACGTACTCGCCGCTAAATACTTTGAGCTTCACAAGTCCTTTGATAGTCAAGAAGAACGAAATGACAATAATTTCAAGAGAGGGTTTGGTAAGATTCTCGATGTTCTCTGTGGCTGGTGCTAGAGAGGGATAGGACTAGTGTGTAAAAGAGAAAGGTGTCTCTTTCACACTCTTGTCTTGTCACTCGTCACTCACGCGTTGTTGGCGGGGGCATCGGCGTCGGCCTCGCCGTAGCACTCAAAGTTCTCTGTGTCGGAGATGGAGTCACCAGGGCTGGAGTCTGCGTCAGGTCGGCTGGTTGATGGTGACCCGTTCTGGAATGTTCGGTCATTTGTTAGTATTTGATCTATATAATCCTGCGTTTCTTTAATGGTAAGCCTAACCTATTAGTTCATATTAGTTCGCCCCTTGTCGGTTAATAGTTTGACACAAGATTTGTACTTAGTGTGGTTTGTAGACGTTATAGGCATGAAGATTTTTGGCACAGTTTTTGTTAATACACATCTTTGTATTCTTTTTTTCCAATGCTACGAAACCGGTTTTCGTATAATTAAAATTAATAATAACTTCGCATCTCATGAGGTACAAAACTAAATAATCACCACAACTGTCGTCAAAACAATCATGGTTTTTGCCAAATTTAAATTACCAAATTTCAGCTATTTGAGTTAATGAGAAGTAGTAGTTGTGGATAATGAGTGAGTGAGTGTCAAAAATGCGAAACTTTGCTATCGCTTAACTTCAGAACTAAATGAATTTCGGATTTCAAAGAGGGTGCTGAAAATCCGGTAAAAATGGTTCCTGTAAAGATGGTACGGCAGTGTTTGCTTCGCGCTCGACTTGGCGATGCCACTGCCGTGCCTTCAGATCCCATTAAGATTCGAAATAAATCTTCTTAAATTTCAAACTATCTAAATGCAAATTACATTATTTAGTTTAATTTGTTTAAATTTATATCAATTTATCATATTACTTTTCATCACTGTATTAACCTAGTGTGTGCCCATCTCTATAAATGTGAGATGTTCGTGGAGATTTCATTGTGGCTTCTCTTCATAATCGTCGATTACAAACGATGACACGCAAGCAAGATTCTATAGTGCCTCGAAACTCGAAATCGAACCTACACGACGATTATCATATTTGATTATCTTTGATCGACTTGCAACTCGTTGATAAAGTAACAAACGATAACATGGATGCCTTCACGTTGATCGTGCTAATTAACGGGAAAGGTGGACATTGGACATATCATACTAAATTGTTTTCCTCATGAAAGAAACTACAATTACAGTTTATCATTCGATGAAGGTCAAAGCTCAGAGGCTTTAGATTATTAATTGATGTTGGTTCTTTGGACTTACTAACATTAACCGAGATCTGGGTAAGTGGGCCTTAGATAAGTAAGATACTTTCAGTTAGGTGCGGCTATCTAGCTCTTGAGATAGATAGCCGCACCTAACTGAAGTTTTAGCTGCAAATTTTTATCCGACAACTCAAATATTTCTCACGAGTTTATGTTAGGAAATGTTTATAATAATTATGCCAAATATTAAGACTTAAGGCCTGCCGCAAACATACGTTTTCCGGATTAGGTTTTCCTGCGTACGTTTGCGGCCGGTATAAAAATAATGTTTTGTGTCATATTATATAGTTTTTATGTCACGACTTTCTTGAGTAAGTAGAATCAGGGAAGTTGATTCATAGGAAGCAGAACAGCAGGCCTCAAAAGGTCACTTAGCAATCTTGCTTAAAGCAATTCATTTTGTCATTTTTCTTGCAAAAAGCTACTGATTTTACAAAATAGGAATTTAACAGTCAATTTGAATAGATTTTAAAGATATGTATTTTATCGAAACTATTAAATTTTTAACAAAATCTACTAAAATGAATGCAGAGCAATTCTTTTGCAATATTGTTATAACGACCTTGTTAGGCCTGCCGATCACGACTTAGATGGTATTGATATATTCCGACCAAATTACGTAGGTCTATTAACTGGCTCTGTTAAAATTTCTTGAATGGCATATAATTGCTACCACAATTTTATTTAGTACGGTTTAAACGTTTCGTATTCTAGGAAGCCAAATTAAGAGACAAATGTTGCTTACCTGAAGTTTCCTAGGCAGGTTTCCGGGGGAGGCCCGCGGGGACTTGTTCCTCTGGAACACGCTGGGCGCCATCATGACCGACTCAGGGTACTTAAGCTCTGAAAAGATACAATTTGTCAAGTAAGAGACCGTTAATATAAAAACTACCCCAGTTCACACCGGTTTCGGTGACTGATCAAGTGTTCTAAAAGCCTTAAAGGCTAGTCATCAAACTACGCTGTTTTTTTTTAATTCACTAGATTAACAGTACATGACAAGACGCCTCCTAACGATCCTCGCACTCTAGGCTGTGCAGTCTTATTAGCATATAGGCAGTGGCGTAACTATACTGTTCGAGGCCCGTGGAAAATTCGTTTTCGTTCCACTATGTCAATCCCATACAAAAAGACGTCAAGCGGTTTTTATAAAGAATAATCGCTTGTAAATAACCTTGTAATTACGCCACTACATATAGGTTAATCAGGTCCTGATGACAGTGATCAGTTTAATTAAAACACTACTTTATGCAGGAGTGATTTTGTAAATAACATTAGTCTCCAACTCGGGAAGGATTTGAAGGCCCCACCCCCTAGACATCATTCCCTAACCTTATTCCCGTAGCCTAGTCCTTCAAAAAAATACCTACTAACGTACCATACAAAATCTGATTGATGATGCGATAGACGTAGACAAGGAGGCGGACTACGAAGACCAATCCTCGCCACCACACCTCCAACAAATAGACGGCTTTGATGACGTCACTCCGTATCACCACTACCAACTCTGACACCGAGGTCAACACCATTTGAGCCACCAGTATCTACCACTGTCATGACAACTAATTCTTAAAGCATTTTTTTGGCTTTTGCGGTTTTGTTTATTTATGCAATGTTCTTCATTTATTCAATAGTTACCAATATTCTAAAACTCCCTGGCACTAGGGTCCCAAGTAAGGTGAAGCTCTCATATATACATATGCATTTTAAACGTCGCTTTATAAGATGGTGGTGACATTCATTCTAATTTCAGTCTTGCATCAAAATTAAATTTTAATTAAATTTTAAGTAAATGATTGTATGTAAACACAAATTTTAGTAGCAAGTTAAATGACTCAAAATTAAGTTAATATTTTACTTATCTACTTTGTGTAAACCAGACAAACCCCGATTTTACATTGCTTTAAAGTTTATTAGCTTCAGATATTATGTCATGTCAGACACTAGTTTCTTGTTATCAGTTGCTTTTTTGCGTTAAATACACTATTGCAATTAGTTAAGATTTTTTAAATATCACGATATTCCTGACCAGAGTTTCTGATACCGTAACCACCACATCCACTGATCACTTGAACGTATATGACTATATGTTTAACATTATGTTTACCGTTTTGGGGATATTATGTATTAAGTGTCCGCTTTCATAACAAATTTGCATACTATTTTCGTAGATTATCTGCTGTGTTATAGTTTTTATTTCCTGATGACATAAGAGTGTAACGGTGGTTAGTAATTCAGATTAGACATGGCAATGTTGGTCGAAAACTTTTAAGGAAGTGGCTATAACTGTCAGTAAATAGGGAATATACATGTTTTTTTTTTATCTTATTATATTAAAAGTAATATAATAAGATAAAAATATATTATAATAAATCTACCGGTATTGCAAAAAGTTGTGGTCCAATAAGTTTTTTGAAAAAAAAAGAAAGTTACGAAACTTTAAAGTAATCAGTTTAAAAGAGAGATCCGTTATTGACAGTGACGTCAAAATCTGTAAGCTGCATACAAAGTTCATACTAAATTGTCTTTTGGAAGAAAGGGATAGGTAGAAAACTTAAATCGCTAATATCTAACTTATTTCTCAACAGAATTCTGCGATTTTTTGTCATTCAGTATATCTTTTAGCCCACTATCATAATCATAAAAATAATAAAACCTGAATATAGTTTGCTGTATGCAGTTTATCAGATTGGGTAAATGCGCATAGGGGTAAAGAACTCCTCAGGAGTTCTATTCTCAAACAACACATTCATTATTCTGACTCGACCGAATGTTGCCGTCCTGCTTCGTAACATTTTAAGATTCGTACCATCGTTATTTCACATTTGTTACAGTTAGACGCGGCATTAAGATTCATTCGTATAGGCCGTTTGTCCACTGTCGCCGTCATTGAGAACGAGATAAATCAGGCCTGATAAAATCCATTTTATGAAATAGACTGAGAATTTCATTTTTCTCTACGCCACTACTGAGCAGCGGCTGCTGGATTGCTAGAGCAATGTCAATAGAAAATGAAACCGATGACCAAGGTCATACAATGGGATTTTATGGGTTCAAAATAATCTCGTTCTCTGGCGACGCGGCGGCGGTGGACTACCTTAGTCTCACGGTTTCGCTGGTTTCGGAGTTAGTCTCAAACGGTTTCGGAGTAGGCCTACTGATATCGGATAAGCCGTCAGCTGTCACGTTACTTTCAATTACTTACACTCCGTTAATCACGATGAAAAGTTCACGCTTCGTTATTATCCGCAACCGCACTGCGAATTTTACTCGCGCATTTTTTCCGTTAATAATATAACATAGGTTAATGAGAGTATCCGCAAAATCTACGCGAAACTGTGAGGACACTCTCATTTTTAGGGTTCCGTACCCAAAGGGTATAAACGGGACCCTATTACTAAGACTTCGTTGTCTGTCCGTCCGTTCCTTTGCAATATTGCTATTACAACCTTTTTAGGCCTTCCGCAGTAGTCTATTCAATATGTCTCTGTATCCCTTGTTATCAATCGTGGTTTCTATAGAGATGACAATCTTTAGACACAAGGTAAATGACCGATACCACCCAGATTTATCGAAAGTGCTAAGTGTTTTTGTAGCTCGTAGCTAGGGGCTCCACATTTTGCAGTCACCAAAGCACTCGAGAGCGAAGAATGCCGTGGGAAGACATGTTATCAAGTGAAATTCAGTGATGTGGGTCATTTCAGCAGAAGTAAGAGCCCTATAGTGGCGAGTAGCGACACGCTCTCTACACAGATATCTTGCAATATCGCGTTGCGCGTGTTCCACTTTATTACACGACAGCGAGAGAGCTGGAATCTGGTGCACGTCCTGAACCCCGATTCTCGGTTTAAAACATACAATCGATCATAACTAAAAAAATAATTGTTTTAAGATCGCAAAAGATTTTTTCAATGGAAACATCTTAAGAAAATCCCCTACGCGCCAAATTTTGTTTTGATTAAATTTGGAAAATATAAAAGTATGAATTTAGAAGTACGTAGAAAACAAGCAAGTAGGAAACAATTAAAAAATAAAATATGCTAAACAAGTAACGATATTTCAGGTCTAGTTTCATTCTTAGTAACAAAATTTACTATTTTGTACTTTGCTATTTACGCTTATAAACTTAAACATGATATCTACAGAAAAATTTAAAATGAGTATAACATTTTATTCCTTATTCCTTCCAAACTTACTTACACACAACATATTTTGAAGTTCGAATCTAATTACTTTGATAATTTTATATAATTATATCCCATTTCATTTCAACTTTCGTTCGTAATTAACAATGAAATCGTTGATGTTTTTCAGAGCATTTCGTCATTTGTTTTTGTGCATTAAATTGTGTATGTACTGTGTGGTGAAAACCGACGTTCGGCGTTTCCCCTTGAATTCTACGTCCTGTTGCATTGTTGTTCTTAAATAATTTATAGCGGTAATCTGATGATGATATAAGTCTTATCAGTATTATTATAAGCCAATCTCAGGTTATAAGAAGTCGTACGTAAAGCCTGTTTATTATCATAAGCTCAGACAAATTGCAAGGCATATTATCAAATTTTTCTATTGCTGATTTAAAATGTCCTTTTCGCATACAAAATATTCTATCTCATGGATGTGCGAAAGAGACAAAAATTTATTAGTGTACCATAGATAGTGTCAAATATAGACAAATAGCGATAGATTAGTGGCCTTGTCTCCACATCATATACTTTCTACTCCTAACTGCTGCATCTATTTTGGTGGATGCTAAACATTTAGTACCGCAGGGCTATTCTGTTACTCGCGAAATCAATAATTGCGCAATTTTTGCTCCCAAACCATATTCGTATCATGTAGTAACAAAAGCAAACTAGCCGCAATGGTTCCTCGTATTCTGTGCTTTTAGCGTGGATTTTGACACAAATTAGTTCCAAATTTGAACTTTAGTAATTGAACGCGAGTTTATAACTATCGCTAATTGTTTTGCTGATTTTGTAACCGACCTCCAAAAAAGGAGCAGGCTTCTCAATGCGACAGATTATATGTTCTTTTTTACATTGAATAATTGGACAAGTAATAAACATAATATTGCCAGGGAAGTCATTATTACTCTCTACCATTGACACAATATCGGAGTAAAAAATGCGATACTTTCTCTGTTACTTTTGGAATTTAAATGTTTTGTTTAAAAATGCACTAAGCTGTGGTAGTGATTTTACATTGCCATTCCTGTCACGACATCACTTTCTTTCCGTACACGTATAGCTTTCAAACTAACATGTTATTAAAAATCTCATTATTTAGTATAAAATCTCCTTCACTTTTTTTTTTATATTAAAAAAACAAGACACTTTTTGATGCGCTTTAAGTCAAAGCTGACATTTGATTTGACACTGTTTTTTTTTATAGAACGCACTTTTTTGATTTTTTTATTTAACACTCTCTACACATTGATCAAGCACTATGTTTATATGTTTTTACTATAGACACTTGTATTATTATTTGAAACGATAGCGAGTCCAGCTTAGCCGGATCGTCGGTCGCGACTAGTATTAACTAACTTTAATATTACGTTAACAGCGATTATTTGCAAGCAGTTATTATAACCATACCTAACGGTCCATAGCGAACATGGTAATATAGATTAAATTAAGTAGTTAAAATTTCGAAAGTGAAATACTAGTCTTGTCTGTTTTGTTATGGCCTGCAATAAATCTATACATCTAAATTAGAACTAATACAAAGAAGATTTGAAGGCGGAAATTATCACGGTATTGTGCAGTAGATAGTTGATTTTTAGGGTTCCGTACTCAAAGGGTAATAACGGGACCCTATTACTAAGACTTCGTCGTTCGTCGATGTCTATCCGTCAGTCTGTCTGTCTGCCAATGTTTTTGTCTATTTTCTTTGAAAAATGTAGAACTTTTTTATACATTTAAAACTATCATAAATTTTTAATCTATTAGAAATTTAAAACATCCAGAAATAGGTTTTCCCAAGTTATTGCTTTATACTGGTACGGAACCCTTCGTGCGCGAGTCCACGTCGCACTTGGCCGGTTTTTTACAAAGGCAAATATCTTTCTGCGTGTTAGGCAGATTTGAAGAATATATCATATGCGACACCTTAGTTGTATAAGACACAAGCATGATATATTCTAAGTCAGCTTTACAGCCGCTTTATGAAAAACAATAATATTTTTTTACTGGCTTCCCGTGCGTGGTTCCACTGGCACAGTTCCCCTTCTAAATTAGCATTTAGCACGTTACAGGTTGTAAAATTTGTGTAGCAACCGACACGGTTCACTGGATGTGTACCGCTGCAAATATGCCAGTAACTCGACTTACAGCAAGTTGTGGCTAATAGGGAATATGCGTGTAAAACAAAATTTATTGAATGCAAATTATTACGATAGTGGGTTAAAAGATATACAGAA
>JAOTAV010037129.1:0-18731 GCA_026546445.1 Cyclargus thomasi
TTTAATATTCGATATTCTACCATTATCACACATTAAAAACCGAAATAACACAAATTTAACAAAAAATACAAAACTCATAACGTCACTCTCTGAAATCCCCGCCAAAACTCCCTTCCTTATTGGCTTATGAACCATTCTATTGTCAACCACTTGACAAGTGTCAACTGTCATTTAAACGTCAATGTCACTGGGTGTGTTTTTCAGAGCAGTTTACTAGGCAGTGCCATCTGACATCTTCGTAGCCAATTAGATCTTGTGAAATAATATAGCCAAATATTCTAAAGCAGTTCGGAACATATTTAAACAACCATAGTAACTTCAGTTTTTTCTATGGCACATTGTAGCATAGAATGACCAAAGAATAAAAAAATATATCCTAGCAACCAAATTGACAAAATTTTGCGTCCCGTTGAATTTACCAAGCATTTTTCAGTTTCACCATTACTTTTAAATATGCCGAAAGCCGTAAGAGATTTTCATGATGGAATAAAATACCATCAAGTAAGGAAAGGAAGTGATCCGGGATGTTATCAGTTACACAGGTGGGCAAGAAATTACATTTCCTACTCATCAACATCACACTGATAGGCTAATAATGTTATCCGTCTTCTATCAGTTTTTCGAAAAATACTGTATTTAGTACAGATACTCGATTTTTCAATTAAAGATAACAATTTATTACTAAGTTACTTCAAAAGATGTAGGTAATCGTGTCCTATTATATAGCCAGTCCTATTATATAGGCCAGCCGACTGTCGTCTCAAATTTCCAATCACGAAACGACCGATTCACAAATGCGAGCTGCCGAAGCGTGAGTACACCCTGGTGCCCCAAATCGGCGGCTGGAGAGTCCACCTAATCCCGAAAAAGGAAAAAAACTATTACCCGGCCATTATGCACAAGAGCCAATACGAGAGATTGAAGAAACAAGCGAAGGTAAGAGATTTTACTCAGAAGATACAGTATGTTTTCTATATATAAATAAAATAAGTCCTGACTGACTGATTCATATTCGCCGAGCAAAAACTGTTAAAGCTACAGCCATGAAATTTGGTGAGTAGAATTGTTTTATTGGTTTTTTTATATTTTTATATTAAAAATTTTGTATGAAAGTTCGTCATTTGTTCAGTTAAAGGCATAACATTTTATTTCTGAACTACTAATTCAAAATAAATACGTGTTTATGAAATTCTACCCCTAAGAGGGTGAATAGGGGGTTATAGTTTGTATAATTTTTTCTACGAAAGTTCGTCATTTCTTAAGATAGAGACCTAAAATATTGTTTGTGAGCTGCTGATTCAAAATGAATAAATACGTGTTTAAGCGTTTTTTGAAATTTTACTTCCAGAGGGTGAAATAGAGGTTGAAAGTTTGTATGAAAATACTTCTTAATGCGAGCGAAGCCGTGGTAAAAAGCTAGTGATATATAAATAATAAGAGCCGTTTTTCACTACCTTTTTTTCGCAGATCGTAACACAAGAAGAACAGATAGAAGCTATGAAGGCAAAAGAGGAGGCAATACAGAGAGCGGCAAATGAATCTGAAGAGCGAAAACGGAAGTTGAAGGAATCGTTGCGACCGCAGCCCGGTGCGGAGTCCAGCGGCACTGCGGATCCCGAGCTCGAAGGACCAGATCAGGCCGCATATACTCTGTCCAGAGCTGAAAGTAATTACACATACACTTGTCGTAGGTGGTCGTAGAATCGACAAAGAAGGAAATTAAACTTAAAATAATATTACAACTGATATGACAGGGGGCGCACCCAGTATCTTAATGCCTTTAGGGCCGAAACTGCAGTGCTTCAGGGACGCTAGCTTCAGCTGAAGTTGATAGTTTCTCAGCCATAATTGGGAAATGTGTGGCATCCCTGTTGCAGCGAGTTCGTGACAGCATCGACAGCTTCCAGAAGACTTTAATTTTAATTGAAATTCTAAATACATCAATATCTATGACTAACATAGTTTATAAGTTAAAATATTCAACAACACTATTATGGTCCATGGACGGAAGTAAAAACGTTTTATTTTTATTAATCACATTTGTACAAGATCAAGTAAATGTTCTGAGTACTAAGAATGATGAACTAGATAATAATACGTCTAATTACTTTCAGTTTTAAAAGCAGACGCTATGCAAGGTCCGAAGTTGTGCAATAGAATCATTTTGGCATCCAAATGCCACGCCATTCGAGACGCACAAATTGTGGAAAAGCAGATCATTAAGAAAGAGCTGACGGAAGAAGAAAGAAGGTATGGATTTTATTACGGTCTTTGGAAGAAACTTTTGGTTAAAGTATTGTCGCATCGTATTCAACTACGCGGAAATGTTGTTTCTAGATTGGACGCGATAATGGAAGAAAACAGACAAGCTGCAGTCCGCCGTGCTGAGCGAGAAGAGAATCGACAGAACAAACTGCGACTACAGAACCTGGCTGCACTGAAAGAGCAAATAAAAGCACATGACACCGTTAAGGTAATTGCTAAGCAGTATAGGGAATATCCGTAAAACATAAGCAAGTTATTATTCAAAATGACATGCTAAACAATTTACAGATAATGGAAGCAGAGAGGATTGAGGAAGAGAGTATTCGAGTCAACCAAGCCAACATAGCGATGCAAATCGACGAAGCGCAGAAACTAAAGGAGAAGCAAAAGAGACAAGCAAAGTTGAAAGAGATTCTTGATCAAGGTAGGTAGTTATCAATTTATAATATAAAATTCATAAATATAGAGTATGTCTAGATGACGCATGAAGAAAATGCTATTATGGCAAACTTTTTACTACAGATGACCAAAATTAATAGCAGAAACCTATGTAGGTAATGCAGAGATACTCTACTACAAACAGTTGCAGAACGAAGAAGATCGTATAATGGATTTACGAATCAAGAACTTTCTGCAGAAGAAACAAGAACGAGAGGCAAAGAACAGAGCGGAAGCGGCAGCCATTAAAGCAGCGAAACAGAAAGGAATTGACCACATTGCAAAGGCGCAAAAGGTTAAATTAGTTGCTATTTTTACGCCATAGCAATTACCATGGAAGATTCGGCATGTGACATGTCTTATGATCTTTTATTGTATTTTAGTAGCTGTATAGCTTAAAAATAATGGCGTTAATCTTAAAGTATCCAATTAAACAAATACAAACAGCTTAATCGTTTTATAGGCTGAACAAGAATTAAAAGAAGAGTTGGAGCGAATCAGGAACCTAAAGATCCAGGAAGACGTGGAAAGAGAGTACCGAAGGAAGGAGAGGGACGCAGCTATCAAGAGGAACATTGAAATGAAACGGTTGCACGAAGCTAGGATCCAACAGGTTTGGAAATAGACCTGTGTAAGAAACATTTATAAACCTGATGACATCCGCAACGCATCACGCGGCAACCGCGCCTACATTTTTCTGGATAAAAAAATATCTAATGTCCTTTCCCAGGAATCAAAAAAATGTGATATCTCCATGTCAAATTTCAGAGAAATCGTTTCAGCGGTTTCGGCGTGAAGAGGCCAGACAGACGGACAGATACACGCATTTATGATTTTATTTTATTTATTTTACCATTTATTTTTCATCCATATTCATATTTTTACCCATATTATAAATACCTTACATACTACATTTATACTAAAAATAACACTAAACACGTGTTGACTGCGACGTGGGCGCGGTGTTTGGAAGTCGGAATCTCCTGAAGACGACTCCAGTTTAGTATGGAGTGTAGATAAATGTAAAATATTTATGATCTTTTCGACCATAGCCCGTGTAGGTGCTGCTACGCTGACACAGCATTAGAGCTAAACGAACATTATACGTAAGCGGTTCTATTTGATGGTCACAGATAAACGACATCCATCGTCTGATAGCCAGGGAGATTGCGAAAGACGAGCAGAGTTTCAACAACGCCGCCAAACAGAACGAGGAGTTCATACGTAAGGAAAAAGAGGTATGCAGTGAAAAAAAGGTAATTATATAATAATCTATACATATAAAAGAACAGTAAAATTAGAGTGTCTGTATATTTAATATTTTACAAAATTATCATTGTAGGGATGCTTACGAACAGTAATAGAACACTTATCGACGAAAAAAAAAATTGTCTATCTGTTTGTATTGTATCTCAGGAGCTACTGGGCGGATTTGAATAAATCATTTTTTGTTTAATAGCTATTAGGTCTGGGGAACATATAAGATACTTTTTATCCGGGGAAAATGTACGGTTCCCGCGTGATATACAAATTTTTGCGTAACGAAGTTGCGGGCACTAACTAGTAAAAAATAACAAACACGCGTCGCGAAGACAGTAGAAATTGGTCCAGTTACCAATGACTTCTGTGTTATATGAAATAGGGTAGAAAATATACAGGATTACTGGCAATTAAGAATAGGGCACTAAGTAAATTGTATACCTGCTGCGCGGCCGGAGTGTAAAATCTTTTGAATGAATGATTTTTTTTTATCCAGAAAGAAGAGAAACGTAGAGCCGACATCGAGCGACATCGTCAGGAGATTATGAAGCAAATAAACGACAAAGAGAAGGCACGGTAAGTTCCAATATGCTGCTTCTGATACCTAACTTTTTTTTTTAGGAAATATGTTCTATATGCTTTTATAGTAGTATTATTACCAGTTGCGTAACTATACCGTTCGAGGCCCGTGGCAAATTCGGTTTTGTTCCACTGTCAAACCAATATAAAAAAACGTCAAGCGGTTATTGTAAAAAAAATCGTTTGCCACTTGTCTAGGAGGGCTGATCGGGGGCCCTTTCTGGCTGGGGGCCCGTAGCATTTTGCCGGCTTGCCACCTTGTAGTTACCATAATATAATTTTAAGATTTCGCCTAAACAAAAACGACAGTATAGAAATAATATTTAATGACATAATTGGAAAAAACGGATAACTAACATTTTAAAAACTATCGGGTTTTTGCTTAAATGAGCCAAAAAAATAATTTGAAATTAAAATAATGTGGACTTAATGTCTAGCGGTCGGTCAACATAGGCGTGATTGACAAATCGCCGTCTGCATAAAAATTTAAAAAATTTTGACATGAGGTTACTGACCGCTGCAAACGAGATTATCCGAGTGCCGAGTGCAAGTTTTTTTTTTGACATTCGAGAGTGAACGCGTTTCGCGTTTACTAGGTTTACTTTTTATATGGTATTTGTACATGTGACAGTGAGCATCGCTAGGTGTCGCTGTACAAATCCCATATAAAATCCTATGTAAACGCGAAACGCGTTCACGATCGTATGTCAAAAAAAAACTCGCACTTTTCACTCTGAAAGCGTTATAGTTGAATACAAAGTTTAAACCATTGTTGTGTCAGCGCCGAGATGCGGGAGAGGATTCACAACGAGGGAGTGGCGCTGCGCATGGAGTTGGAACAGCAGGAGAAGTTCGAGCGCGGAGTCATCAAACAGAAGGTACAATGCCCAGCCAAAAATATTGCACATCGACCTTTGGAAAAAGACAATCGGCTAATGTCAGCTTCGTAGTGTTGTCTCTGTCGCACACTACGTATCAGACGTTATGACAGTCGTTCTTATGCGATGGAGTTCATAATATCTATATAGAGCTGATAACACCCCCAGTATTACTTATAATAAAAAAAAATTAATATCTTAGAAAAAGAAGCCAAGGTACAATTTATTTTAAACTCTAATCAAAAACAATCACTGACAGAAAAATGGTTATTCAATACAAAGAATAAGAAGAATAATAAAAAAACCGAATCGTAATTTTCGTACAGCTCCTTATAGATACTGTTTGTATTTCATGTGACAGAGATAACGCTGTACGCAGCTCTTTCCGAATGTCGATGTGCAATGTTTTACTACCGGGTACTGTACAGATAGTTCTTATCAGTTGTGCGCGCGGCCTAGTGTGCGTGCGCTTGTAAACAAACAACTTTCATTCATGTGACAGTGACGCATCTGGCGCCGTCCGTGTAAACAAGGCGCACCCGCACATAGGACCGCGCGCACAACTAAGTTGATAACCAACTATACCAGAATAAGCGTTGTCTACGCGCGCGTTTCTTCAAATTTTACGCTGCAGACAAAAAACTTGATTTTGTAAATCGGCGCTTTATTTCGAATCTGCACCTTGAGCCATTGCTTAAGGTGCACATTTGAAAACTTTTCGAACATTTCCAAAAGCACAAATACTAATCTTTAACTTGTAATGTCTGGTTTACACGTATTAAGTAGATATGTAGGTAACTAAATTTTAACTTAACTTTAAGTACATTTAAACACAAAATTTAGTAGCAAGTGGCAAATTAAGTCACTTAAAATTAAGTTACAATTTAGGTAACTAGAATTCTACTTAATACGTGTAAACCATTTATAAGGTTAATAGTTACCCTCGAAAAATCTGAATGGAGGCAATTTAATGATATTAAAATTAGTCACTTTTTAAGATCTCGGTAAATAATTTAACAGTATTTAATAAACAATAACGATTATATTAAAAACTCACAGGTCGCAGAGATGAGGCAGCAGAAGGTTCCCGAGAAATATGTCAAAGAGGTGGAGCAGACGCTGGCCAAACATGGATACAAGTGATCTGTTACATGGATGTGTTTAATTCTAGTCAGTTTACGAGCAAACGTATTAAGTTATTTGCTCGAGAATAAAGATTTTTTCCATTCCATGGGTTGGTTTTATTTTTAACTTTTTTTTTTCCCAGAACTAGTCTAATATTATCAGAACTAGTTTATACATTTGTTTTTGTAATCTTACCTTCTAATGACACTAAACATGTCAATGCGCGAATTCGTTCAACCCCAACCAAACCAAATAGCATCGCCTCTATTATTATATTTTTTTGTAGTACAGATTTCTCATAGGAAACTGCGCTACATTCGCGCGAAAGTATATTTATGTAGGATATTTAACTCTATTATTCTAGAATTTATGTGATATAGGAAGACGCGCGTCGACGCAGTATAGGGTATGTGAATTGAGACACGAGCCGAGAGTTAATTTTTGCTATCCAAATCAAAATCATTGTAGCTCAAAGTATTTATTATATTAATTTAAAATAGGAGTATACATACAAGTCATTTATTAAAAAAATAATTCTGAATATTCGGGCACACATATTGAAAGTAAATCTTCACTATTATTTTTATACATCATTATTAGTATGGGCTACACGACAGCCATAACAAAAATAATTACATATCACACAAACAATCCAGACAACACGATCTCCCAAACCCAATACTAAACAACACCATCGGATTACAAAAATAATAGAAAATAACGAATTTACAGTAGTGTTAAATTAGCTCGATTTGATATAGACCGCGCAAGATAACGCTCGTCACTATAATACGAAAGTCATCGGTTTGAAAGTGCGTGAATGGAGCCAAATGACAGGCTGGGTTTCGCAAAACCATCTTTAAGTCTTGCGTGGTCTATACAATCCAGCTTCAGGCTTTTCGATGTAACTTAACACAAAGATGTCGGCTCGAGAAAGTAACATACACGCTACCACGTCAGCGTCTACTGTCTAGTAATAAAATTCGACCTTTGGAGTCCCAAAAATTGTTTAACAACATTACTCATGCATCTTAAAGGTGACCGCACATTTGTCAAAGCCGTACACGCCGCCATTTGCAAAGTGGATCAAAAGGTGCGTCGCGTACGATGCTGACAAATGTGTGATTACCTCAAAACATTAAATTAATAATTACTCTACAATTACTAACTAACTTAAAATATAAACGTAGCAGTCGCTCGAAAATAATATAATCAACAAGAATTAGTATTTAGCTGACGCTTTTTGAAACTTTCAAATCACCTATCCACATTCTCAAAACTTTCTTTGAACGGCGATCGACTGTACCACAAAAACCTTTTTATAACTTGAACTTATACGTCATTATAACTTGAAGGAGCCTTAGCCCGGCTGCACATTATCCGAATTTCTGATCAGTATAATTTGGACGGCCCGATGAAATGCACTCTGTCCATATGTTTTGTTGTTGGCATTGTATGTATCTGTATCTGACCGACGTCAAAATTTCCTGATCAGAAATTGGGATATCATACAGCCGGACTTAAATGTCGATGTATATTATTTTCGGTTGTATACTGAGGCTCACAGATCAGACTCATACATTTGGAAGGCACTTTCTTACCTTATACCAAAATCTGACAACCCTCTTATATTTAACGCTAAACATCAAAATTGCGAACCACATAGAAATTTAAATGTTGACCAAAATGTTCCAAAAAAGTATCTGTATTTTTTTACTTTTAGAGTCTAATAGGCCCGTATTTATTGTCAGCGCTTAACACTAATGTCTGGTTTACACATATTAAGTAGATAAGTAGGTAATTAATTAATATTAACTTAACTTTAATTTATTAACTTCATGTAAATACAAAATTTTGTGGCAAGCTAAATGACATAAAATGTAGTCTACTTATCTACTAATACATGTAAATAAGACATAAGAGCACAATTAAAAAATGTTGAGATGCTGTTTTCATTAATAAAGGTCTCCTACGACTACGAATGAAAACAGCCTCTCAAAATGTTTAATCATGCTCTTAGATAAGCGCTGACTATAATTATGGACCTTAGATAGACGGATGACCTATTAGATCAATAAACTAATTTCTATATGATTCACAACTACAATAAAATAAATTTGGTCAATACTACTTAGCGATTGCCTTCTCTCCGAGCCGGACCATCTGGTCGAGGCTGTCTTTGAGCGTCTTCAGCTGGGTCAGCACATTGTTGTTCATAAGCGAGAAGGGGATATAAGCCTGGGACTCCCTCAGCTTCTTGGGCTGGAGGGACAACATTGTGCCGTCTGTGAGGAGTATATTGCAGTTCGCTTTCTCTTCTGGTTGCATACTGAAATTATAAATTGGAGAGTGAATATGCTGTAGTACTCATTTTACTGACGTTTGTATGTTTTTCGTTCCTATGCATTTGTCTGATATTGTAATCATGCGTAACTTCGACTAACGTCTGGTTTATATGTATTAAGTAGATAAGTAGATGACTAAATTTTAGCTTAATTTTAAGTCATTTACTTTATGTAAACACAAAATTTAGTAGCAAGTGGCGAGTTAAATGACTTAAAATTAAGTTAAATTTAGTTAACTACTTAATACGTGTAAACCAAACAGTGTCTTAAGTGTATTTATACAATAAGACTGTTTAAGTAGTATCTAGGGAGCGTACTTTCACAAGGCTACCAGATCTGCAATAGCCTTGCATAGCCTAACACAATCCATTCGAATCACGTGGTCTCTTGTATGTCTAGTATAGTATCACACTTATGCCTAATATGGTACTCACGCGTAGCAGGAGGGCACCATGACGGGGGAGCCGGACATGGACACCACCATCTCGCCCTGACGCGGCTGTCGCAGCAGCGTCAGCGGCACTTGAGGGTTCACCTGCGGATTATACAAGTAGCTCGTGTATAACCGACGAATATTTATGATTAGCCTTTGTTTCGCTTGAGTGGAATTCGAAAGTGGCCGGTTTCATAGAAAACACACAGCACACACACTTGGGCACTATAAAATTACTCATGCTGTAAAAGGCACGCAGGAGTAATTTTATAGTGCCCAAGTGTGTGTGCAGTACACAAGAGTACCTCTAGTCTCTTTCTATACTCTTAAACCACTGTGACGGATGACCGACACGACTGGCGAGAGGTCAGGCGCAGGACCGACTTTTTACATGCCGATCCGACGCATGGATCATCTTACTTGTCTGACAATCAGGTGATCAGCCTGCACTGTCCTAACCAAACTTGGACATAACATATTACCAACGCGGGATTCGAACCCACGACCTCCAGGTGAAAAGCCGAGCTCTGCACCACTAGACCACGGAGGCGGAGGTGGCCCTTAACCGCTGCAGTATAGTCACTCACCTTAGGCGTGATAGGCGGGAGCGTGCTCGGCGCCGCCTTGTTGTACGCCGGGGTGCGGTAGACGGAGCGCGAGCGGCGCCGCTGCGGCCGCGACATGGGCGTGGCGCGCACGCGGGAGTCCGCTGACCGGGAACGACGGACCGTCTTCGACAGTGACGGGGGCGCTACAATAGTCGAGAGTTAGACCGTTGGTCTATCGCACGCCGTCACCGAGATTATTTTGGACAGATAAAATGCCACTTTATGATGCACGCCATACGTTTCATTTTTTATCGACACTGGTCGGGCGTTCGTGTCGTCATCGTTATTAGTGACGTAGAGGACAATTTAACCTGTGGTCTGACTAAAATAGCATTTTCGTAGTCCAAAATTATCTCGTCGACGGGAACGGCGAGCGGTGGACAAACCGCCTTGGTACCTAGAACAGTACATAAACACACACTTACAGAAGTCAAAAAATGTATTCCATATGGAGATACGCATTTTCATAACTAGGCCGACGATATATACTCTGACATAATGCATGGTTAAGACAAATTTGGTCAAGATAGTTTAGCACGTATTTTTATTAAACTAGAGTTGCCACCAGTTTTATTAATATGTATGTACTAAGTCTGCTTCAATCCTAACCAACTCTCAATTTTTATATTCAATCTCATCTATTCTACTTGGCTAAGGCCCGTTATTATAGTCAGCACTTAATAAAAAAAATTATTTGATTATTTTCTATTCACAAAAGTCTTTTTATGATTAATTTCTGAAAATAAGCGAACATCGTAATTAAAACCACTACTACAGCTGTATATTCTACAATGAAAAAAAAAAGATCAACAGTCTAAAAATTATGTCCACTCCAACTGTTCAATGCAAAATTTTATATAATAGTTTAAGTGAAGTTCAAGAAACATGATTTGTAAAATACTTTAAAGCCCGCAAGACAGAAAAAGAGCTAGTGCAGTATGATGTGAAGGTGCAAAATGGAAAGAAAAAGTAACTGCAAGCTGCCGCGACACACGAAAACTCCAATAAAACGCCACCTTATTATATAAGCTATATGTTTCATTTTGCTCTACAAAGTGGCGGCGTCATGGGCAGCAAGACCAATGTCATTAGAAAATGAAACCTATTGCATACGTTCATAGAGTGGCATCTTATTTGATTTTTTGAGTATCGCGGCCGCTGGCAGCCAAGATCGTAATGTTGACTTAAGCTGTACTCACCCATCAGCTTGGTAGCGCCTTTCCCTCCTGAGCTTTGAGAGGAGTTCTCTGTGAGATAGCCTGCCCCCAAAAAGCACCCGGTTAGTGGAAACTATGTGGTTAGGTCACAAAACTGATAATAATTCAATAGAAATAGTTTACGACATATTTATGAGCTCAATCTGACAAATTAAATGAAAAATCTGACAATTTTTTACGACATCTGTGGCGCAGCGGTTAAGCGCTTTGGTAGCTCACGTCGGGGGTCGCGGGTTCGAATCCCGCCGACGCAACAAAAAGTTTTGCAATGTTCCTGGTTCATGGATGTATATTAAATATGTGTATTATATAATAAAAAATCTTAAATATGTGTATAGTATAAAAATATTAAATATATTTCTGTTGTCTGGTACCCGTAACACAAGTCCCTCGGGTACTTAGGATCGGGCCAGATCGACGTGGTGTGAAGCATCCATAGATATTATTATACTTATTTCACCAGAACCAGTAGGTAACATTGTAAAACCACAATTTTATATATTTGATATATATTTGATACTACATATTTTATAGAAAATGGATAAGGTATGATATAAGACAAAACTGAATTAATTTTGCAACATACTTAGCACTGTGCACCAATTTTAGTCTGTACACAATTTCTATTGAATTATTTTGTTCCGTGGGTAACATGGATGATGTAGCACAACAGTACAGAAACAAAATAGTAAAGAATAGGAACTTAAATTTATAACTTTGGCTGCAATTTATATTTGATTGCATTTCTTGATTCTATTTTTTTCTGATCTTCTATATGGAAACCAATCTTTAATAATATGCAAATGAATAAATCTATATTAAAACCAAAAATTGTATCTCTTTCAAATAAACAGCTTTTTTATGATACCTGTTCAGCTAATGTGCAATACATATAAAATTAAAATTGGTAACATCATAGTCTTCTATACAGTACATTGTTGAAAATTTTAAATTCTTGAAAGCTACTCTTAATTTATTACTCTTAGGGCCCGTTACTGATAAAGTTTTTTTTAGGCTATCCTGAACTTTTTTGTTAAGATTTTCTATACTACATCTGTCAATTTACTTGTGGATAGACTATCTGTAAGCAGTGGAATAAGGAACCTTACTCTTGGTTAGAAAATGGATAACTGAAAAACTTTGCATACAAATGTTACTGACTTCAACATCTTACTAAGCTCTATCAACAGTACTATAATATTATTAATTAACACTAACTACACTACTATGGCTTCTAAAGGAATCTAGGCAAATAAGGAATTCAGAAACAAGAGTAATTTATATAAAAATTTAATCCTATATATTATGGCTTTTGCCACAGGCTTTGCTTGTATGAAGGGTATTTTCATACAAACTTTCTTCCCCTATTTTATCCCCTTAGAGGTTGTATACCTACATCATACCTCCCTACATGCTAAATATCAGCCCAAACCATGCAGTGGTTTGGACTGGGCATTGATAGATATTTTCTGTCAGATAGTTACCTAACTTTTATATTTTTAGATTGATACTAGTACTAGCAGGGACATACTTTAAGTTTGTGTGTCCCGGGCTCCTGTAACCTGGGTACCAGCAATTAAAAATTAAGTTATAAATTTTCTTTTTCCCTGCAGTTTTTAAGCATTCCAAAGCTCTTATATAGTGACTCATGAATATTTACCATCATCATGTGATGCTGCTCGACTAACTTTTCTTGTGTTAGACCTTCTTACATGTGATTCTTTCTGTTGCGACTCAGTTTTCTGGAAATTCAAGTTCTATTTCATTATATGTCAAGGTTAGATAATAATATTCACATCAATAATATTTTCCATTATATAATCATATATTTATTGCAAGAAATGTTTGATACAAAGGTATTAAAATCACTTAAGGTCCTATTGTATTCCAAGATGAAAAAATAGGATATACTTTAAGGCTTTTTGTTTGGGTGTTGCTTTTATCATACTTTTTGCAAGATCATATCAGAGACAATGCTTAATATTTTCTGTAGACTGAATTGTATCTTAGGTATATTATGAACACTTTTATATTACCAGCTGTCCCAGTGTTTTATCCAAATGTGCGTTACTAATAGATGCGAGTAGAACTTTGAAGGCGAGCTCTATATTCATTTGTTCGTTTCGCGCGTGGGCATCTACATTATCTTTCTTTTGTTGCACTGGAATATAAGATATTGATTGTACAAATTAACTGCTCGAATTATATAAACTATAAAGTAACATGAAATAAATATTAAATAGTTACCAAGCTTTGTCAGCCGCTTCAAGGTATCGTCATCTTCCGAACATTTATCTTGTTTACGTACTGGTCTTTTAGTTCTTGGCATTTTAGTAATCACACGGTGGAATTTAGTGTATCCAGCAAATTTATATCACAAAGTTATCAATTGAAAGTGCCCAATTCTTAAAATATTAAACTGTCGTAAACATGTACTTTTGAAACACAACCGACATTTTAGATTTTGTTTTTTTTTATTCTGCTTTTATGAAACTCGTTCAGAAATCACTTTAATTTGTTTTGTAAAGATATTAGAAAAAAATCGGGAAACTAATAAATCTAGAAATAAACCCATAAACAATCAGAATCTGGTAACAATTTTATCATATTAAGGTTGTCGATTGACCTTATAAAGTGTCTCTAAATTGCATTGCTACATATTTTTAAACTTTCAGGATGTAATAGTAAGAGTCAATTGAGACAATAACATTTATAAATATCTTCAAAACCTATTTCAAGTATTAATAATTAAAAATTACAGTTATTTATTTTTTTGATAATTATTAATTCTAAAAATGGATACTAAACTGAAATAATATCCTAAAATAAATGTGAAAAGTAGTGGCTTTGACATCCGTTCTGCATTGTTATGATGTACGAAGAATGGCGGACACTGTTATCATACGATACCTGCTCATAGTTTTGTTAATAAGTTCTTGTAATGGTAAGTTTTTGTTGAAATAATAATCTCTGTAAGTAATTTAATGAGGCTGTGATAGTTTCGTATTGAATTTATTCTGGCTAGATTAATAGGGGCTTGAAAATTATGAGGGCTTCCATACTTGCCAGTGCGTTTGTTTTATTTTGTTTTTATTGTTTATTCATTTATCATAAACGAATAACTTTGGTACGATCATCAATTAACCAAGAAATACCTAGAAATCTAAATAGTTCTTTAAGATAAAACTAAGTTCAATTTATAGGGATTTATGTGAAGTGTCAGGTTATGTTTTTTATATGTATTTATTTATGAACATTTTAGCTGGGATCACTCTGGATGACTTGGGTGATGGATCTCTACAGAGGCCAAAATCAGAAAATCACATCAGCGACGCCAACGCATCCATTGATAAGAAGATGATGATGGTTCAACAACCACCAAGGTAAAATAATTTAGTTAAAATAATTTGTATATTGTTTAATGAATTGCTTTATTAGGTAACTAACAATAAATTATTGTATGATATTTTCATAAGTCACTACACTTTTATGTATTATCTATTTTATTGTTTTTTGATAAATGTTTAATGTCTCTAATCTTGTATTTGCTGCCCTAAGGAGAAAATTTCAGAAAAGGTATTTATGATGTTAAAGTTTACCTGTTTAATAGGTCTTGTTAATTTTGTGTTTTACTTTGCAATGCATTATTGAGAGCTTTAATTAAATGAAAAACTCTGCTCTTGAAGGTCTTATGACAAAATGTAAACACTGACCTTCCAACCAAGACCTTCTTCAACAGCAGATTCTTAGCCTCAGCTCACTCTAACACTGGCAACCCACAAAGAAGCCATAAACAAAAAGAAGAGTGCTTTAATAATTTTTACAACCTTATACTGTCTTAAGTATCACTAAAAGTGTTAGACATACAAAGTTGATTCCTGGTCGAAGATTCTTGTATTACAGTAGAAACCCGGTTAACCAAATTTATTGCTGTCAATAGGAATTTGGATAATCTAAAGTATGAAGAAAATTGGCTTTTGAACATATTAAGGTACATAGTGTTATGGTTGACATTTTTAATTATGATTTTCTGCAATGGGTGATTTTGAGTTAGGTCATTTTTGGAGAACATACATTTTTAGATAAACGATTATGAAACACAGTCGCTTCCTTTTCTGTTGCTATTTGTAAAGACAGTGATAGATATCGTCAACATGTTATAAAAAATGGTACGTGGTAGTTTTAGTGAACCATAGAGACAACTTAGAAAAATGATTTATTTAATTATTTATCAACTTAGAGTCAGTAGCTTATTTTACTATAGAGATAAAAGAGCGTCCATGGCCTAGTGGGTAGACCTTTGGTTTACACTGGAGAGGATGCAAGGTTCAAACTTCGGTAGAGGTGTGTACCGATGAGACATTTTCCCATCTTAATTACATAATACAGAGATGTGGATGGAATACATAATAATGGAAGAGCCATACTTCGGCACGAATGGGCCTGCTCGGCCGGCATACGCAGAGTTGTGATGTGTTGGGTTCAGTGTGTTAGTTTATTGGAGGCCTAATTTTACTCAACCTCATTTCATAATCCCTATTCCAATAGCCTATTCCTTCATCCAAAAGGCTGGCAATGTACTTGCAAAGCTTCTGCTGTTGACAAGTGTCCATGAGTGACGGCAGTCGCTTTCCATCTGGTGAAATATCTGCTCTCTTGCCCCCTAATTCTCTATAAAAGAAAAAGCTTAAAAAAAAGTACAAAAAATAATATCCATGTTTGTGTATAGGTACAAATGTCACCAGTGTGAACCCCCTGAGTGTGGTGACAGTGACCTGGGCGACAAGACGTGCGGTGCGGCTCTGTACTGCTTCAAGTCCACTGTGCGGGAGGAGGGTGAGCTGCGGTTCACACGTGGATGCAGCACCAACAGAGACCACTATCAGTTCACTTGTAAAACTAATCAAGGGTGAGTGGTTGGAATGAATAGAAAACATTAACCCCCTTTAATCATAAAAATTTTTAAACAGTGCTTAACTTATCAAGGTTGACTGTCTGTGCTGTAACATTCTATATTTTAGAAAAGAATTGCAAATGTTGATTAGTTAAACATTGTTTAAATATTTTTATGAATGAAAGGGTAAATATAAAAGATAAATTACTTTTTATATGTATAGATAAATTAGATAAAAAAATTTAAAATTTTCGCAAGACTTGCTAAAAATTGAACAGTTTTACTATAGCATGACCAGCGCGGCGCGATGGGGAAGGGTTACCATAGTTGCCAGCCGGAGTATGGCGGAATTTTGCAGCGCCTCTAGTGGTCACTTGCGGAATTAAACTTGCCATACAAAAAAAATTACCTAATGAATAAAAAATAATGATAACGAAGTATATTATTATGACAGTTTGATTAATTAGATAGCTAAATATATTGAATTTCGTTCATATAATTACGAAATAATTTTTTTATTTCAATTTAAAAATTGCTCTTCTTTTATCTGTATATCACTTTATCCAAAATGCTGTCCTCCATGATTTTTGGAAGAAATTATTAAACGAATTTTTTTACAAAAATTGGAAAAAAAGAAGAATTTCTCTACTGATCTTGAGAATTATTTATTTTGGATTGATACTCGGATAATATCTGTATAATCATTTCACCTAAACAATTTCAGTCCTCGGAAACGGCATGCAGGGCAGCTGAACGTAACATGTTGTCAAGGGGACATGTGCAATGATGGGGATTTCCCCGAGCTCTCAGCTGACACTGCTATTGAACCCCTGGAAGCCGCAGCCTGGAGACTGTGGCTCGGAGTCGCAGCTTGTGCTGTGGCATTAGTTGCTGTTGCCGCTTTTGTTGTGTTCTTGTTGAGACGGACACACAGGTACTTTGGAATTGTTAATTTTATGTGAGGTTCAGATTAGGTTTGTATGCTGAGGCAATATTTGATTCTACTAAGTATATGTATTCAAACGACTCGAAGCTCGAATGAGGATGCCGGGTCTAACTCTTAACACTGTAATTTTACAATTTATGTTTATTAGAATTAGTTTATGTCGTTAAAGTCATGTTGTATCTCGAATGGGCTGGCTCTGGAGGAATACCACAGCCTCACAGAAAACCTTCGTGAAACAACGCTTGCGCATTGCGATTTCATCGAGTGAATGTGTTTACCTGAGGCCCTACACCTTACGTAGTCTATCCACTTATAAAAAGGCCGGCAATGCACTTGCAATTCTACTGATGGTGCAGGTGTCAATGGACAGTGAATGTTCACCTTCCATCAGGTCATTTGCATCGATTCACAAAAAGAAAGATAATTTTTTGAAAAATTATCTTTCTTTTTGTGAATAATTAGTTACCTCAAAGAATATTTTTCTAGGCTCAGAGTGTCAAGAGCGGCGGAGAAACTGGGCGCGGATTCCAAATACTTCACTGCCAACATGTACAGTCCCCCTGTCACTAGTGCTTATTATGAAGGTAATGTTTTGTCGATTATTTTTTTTTAACTTTGTTATATCTGGGGCTTTATTCTGTGTAATTCGATATTCGATTCGAATACTTTCGCGGCAGCAAGAAAAACTTCGCGCACATTGTATGTTTTTTTATACAAGTCTTACGTCAGGTCGTACGTGATCGAAATTTGCGGCCCTCATAATGGTACCTTGCAATGCGAGAATGAAGTCTCAAAACACCTAGGCCGAAGTTCGGCCTGCAATGTATTTTAAATGACTGACGTCACACCATGTTTTAAATTACGTCGCGTAACGCGTTATAGCGTACAGCGGAATTTCTGTCGGACATAAATTCGGCAGCGTTTCATCGGTCATCTTTTTTGTAGAGTAACATGAAGGTCGGCCACGTAATTTCGGCTCTTATCGCGTGTTTCTGTGGTCACGTAAGTTTGGCCTAGTCTGTTGAGACACTTAAAATGTAAATATAAACTTGTACTTGTCATTTTGAAGTTACGTCCAATACAGTAAAAATCCGCACCATGAGAATCTATATTAGAAATATTTATTTGCTTAGTCTCACTTTTGAAAGCAACCGAATGTTATTTAATGTCTGTAGGTGCCGAGGGCTCCACAGCCCTCCGAGCAGTGGCAGCAGGTGACTCCACCCTCCGGGAGTACCTCGAGTGCTCCATGACGTCGGGCTCGGGCTCCGGCCTGCCGCTCATGGTGCAGAGGACACTGTCAAAGCAAGTCACCCTACTGGACAGGATAGGAAAGGTGGGTTTGCCGTTTATTTTTACTTTAGACAAGCTGTCTTATGTTTTACCATCAATATCAGACTCCACATAATCGGGGATGATCGTTGACCGTTAATCAGCATGATCATCGTGCAGGCATCCACACAATCTTACTCAATACTATAGAAGCTAGGCGAGCAGAACCAGAGCCCTCAATACAACTGTACTCCAGTGTCAGCGATTACGAACGCCGATTATGAAGAGGAGTCATAAAAATATCCCAATGGTGTGTCTTGTATTGTAATATTGTATTTTATAGTATAACTAGCTGACCCGGCAAATGTTGTTTTGCCATATTAATAATTTCCCCTAGGGGGATGAAAAATAGATGTTAGCCGATTCTCAGACCTACTGAATATGCATGCAAAATTTAGTTAAAATCGGTAA
>JAOTAV010037150.1:0-18715 GCA_026546445.1 Cyclargus thomasi
ATGTGTATAGTATAAAAGTATTAAATATATTTCCGTTGTCTGGTACCCGTAACACGAGTCCCTCGGGTACTTAGCACGGGGCCAGACTGACGGGGTGTGAAGCTTCCATAGATATTATTATATTCACTTCTTCCCGAGTTCTAAAATGATACAAAATCAAACAAAAGCACGACACATAAACACACGCACAAATTAAACCTAGCGCCCCAACGTCCGTGACCGCGACGTTTCATAACTCGGACGTCGTATTTCTATGTTACACTATTAAACAAAGGACAAAGCTGGAGTATAAAATCGCACCATCGCTGTAGTATGTATGTATACCATAGGAGAAATCGAAACAGAGCCAGTTGACGGCCCTACGTCATTTGGTCGGAATATGTCAATTTCGTTATCTGTCGGCTGAGTTTGACATAGCACGAACAAATCAGCTCCACGATCTGTATCCGTTCCAATTTTCCTGATTGTACTTAAATATATACCTTAGCTTTTGTAACTGCAGCTCACAAAATACAGGACACTAATCGGCCCCGACCTCGAAGTTCCATAACATATAACGAATTCTTAAATTCATTTTCTTTGCCGCGTTCGACTCAAACGGTTCTGATAGATAAGCGTTCATCATAACCATAATTCTGTTAGCAACGTCCCGTTATGGTACATGAAAGTTGGTCGAGATTAAAACAAAGTTGGTGCGGCAATATCGCAGTTGGTTACACTTATCTCGCACCGTCTGTATTCCAGCTACTTGTTTACTCATCAATACACCCTTAATTATTGAGTGCTAAAAATTCTTTAAAAATTATAACTTCTTTTATAATCTTTATGATAAAAGACTAGCGTGTATAAAACTAAGTCATCTTTATAGAAATTAACCACGCGCGGTATGCATGTGTGCGCCGTATTATCTACGTATAGATGCGTGCAAAAATTCTTATTTTTCACAACAATCTATCTTATAAACTAATATACAATCATTATGCTCAGTATACTGAAGGTTAGCCTGTGTTACTGATCACCAGAGGCTCAACCACGCAGACAAATCAGAGATCATTATAAAAAACATATATAACTCAAAAAATTATACTTTTTCAGCGATTACTTTCATAGTAAACTCTATTTAACTACACACACAAACTTGGTCTTGTATATAATTTGCTTACAGTAGAATCCCCCCTGATAATGCTTACGGGCGTCAAGCAGGTAATAGTCGCTCGGTAGGGTAAGGTTTAGAAGAATCGTAAAGTTTATTTCAACGTAAACCTTAATCGTTGTTTGGTTTACAGATAATTTAAAGGTGCGCCCTAAGTGGAAGATAAATGAAATATTTAAATGTTCGTAAATGTATATTATGTATAAAACACATAAAATATGTATAACAAGTTTTACAATACGCGATACATAGGGGCCGGTAGGGCAGAGTACCTTTACGTAGCCTAGTTATGATTCGACTAACTAAAGTATCTAGTGCAGTAACAAACAACACCATACACACAGACGTACAAATCGCATATGTGCATAATCGCATACGCTGCACGCTACAGACGGTGTTTTCTTATGGCCTTGTTTGACATGGATACTCATAACACAACACCCAGAAGAGGAACAGAATTTGAGAGGTAGAAGGAAAGAGGAAAGAGGAATTAGGGAGACACTTACTGTTGGTGTTGACAACAAAATGCGTCAGCTTGTTGTCCATCGCAAAATTAAACCTTACAATTCAACTCTCTCTAACATATTTGTTGTCAGTGAACTTGAAAACATTCTTACATAAACTGTGACCTCTGTGATTCAGTTGGTAAGCACGTTGGTAGCTTAAGCCGGGGGTCGCGGATTCGAGTCTCGCCGAGGAAGCAAAAAGTTTTCAATGTCCTCGTCTTGGATGTGTATTAAATATGTTTATCATAAAATAAAATCTTATATATGTATATAGTATACAAGTATTGAATATATTTCCGTTGTCTGGTACCCGTAACACAAGTCCAGGTACTTACCACGGGACCAGACTGACGTGGTGTGAAGTTTACATAGATATTATTATTATAAACTTAAAAAACTCTCTTTACCAGTTCAAGATCAAGCACTACACTAGATATTATTTAAAAACGATTTCATATTTCTATGTATACTGATGTTTACCTAATATAACACTAACGATAATTTCTGGACCATTATGACCTAAAATTCTTAAGTACGTTCAAGTAAAGGCACATCTGATGCCGTAAGCAACGGTAGTTTTTATCTATCAGATAGTTTGCACGATAAACTCGTCAACCCATCTTCAATGTCAACGCTTATGGTTCCCGTGATTCACGCTTACTTTGATCAATATTTAAAACTGAACATTAGTTAGTATAAATGCTTAACAAGATACATACACAAACTTTGTATAAAATTTTGAACTGATAGCCGATATGTGCAATACTGTATTCATTAACCTATGCAAGCTAAACTTAGGTAATATACGATAGCAACGAAGAAAACTTTTTAACTAGAACAAACATTTACATACAAGGTAAAAATTGTACTCTAATCATAAATGCATCCACTTTAAACTTAAACTTTAATAAAATTGTCACTTCACTTAGGGAAAAAAGTCTGCTAGCCCTAACCACAGGATTTCTAACCTATCAGGCGGGTAGCAGCCACTTCATCTCTCATTATTTGTGTAACTTTTGTTTGTCTTTGATGTGGTCTGTAACATTGTATGCGATATCAATAAAGATTCTTATTCTATTCTTATTCTTATTCTACTCTATTCTATATCGTCGAAAGTAATGTGTCAGGTACTAAACGGGGAGTATGACGTATAAACATTTTTTTTTTATCAGTGCACTGATAACGGGCATCGATAACGGGACCATAATGGTACATTTTTCATCGTCAATTCGTAGTAGGCTAAAGTCTGCTGTGTCCTCTTCAAACCTAACTAGCCTGCGATGCGAAACGTTATTTGCATTCAGATTCATGAAGAAAAGTTTATCTGGCAAGAAAAATACTTGGGAACCTTAAAGATACTGGCTTCATTCAAATCTTTTCTCTCGACGTTTTTCGGTTTATCTCTTCATCTCTAACATGACAATTATTTCTTCTCATGTTTGTCGACAATAATTGTTGTGTTTTGTTTTTAATCTGTTCTATTTTTGTCTACGAACCATTACATCACAACACATTTTTATCGAGTTTAGCCGAGATTTTGATATTATGAGAAGAGTACGGTTTTTTCGATGTTAGTCTCCGAATGAGAAATTTGTCTCGACGTACGCATGTTATGAAGTAGAGATATATGTCGATATCGATTATTTTGACAACGCTCGAGAGAGAGACGTATCACGTTGGTGTATCGTTGGCCGGCTGGTTCTCAGAGCATACCCTGACAGAAGAGAAGTCTATGAGTGATGATGATGTCAGTAACCAGTTGTCTCAGGTATTACGTTCGAGTTTTGTGGTTACACCGACATAATTATGTTTCCCGATATCTACCTTCAAGGGCGTGAACCTACATAAAGCCTATGTTATTACGTTAATTTTTTTATAATGACTCAACAGTAGCCTATCTCCCTTCGAAGGTGATACCGAATTAAACTTTAAGGCCGAGCTTCAAGGCTCAAAGTGTCTCGTAAGACGTGTTCCGATCTGATGATGTCATAGATACGTTATCTGTCCGGTCGGGTATCCGCCGACAGCCTCTGGGATCGACCGTTTGATTGCTTTCGAGCTTTATAGTAAAACCTCTTTTGCTAAAATTTGGTTTTCCCCATTTTATCTGGTATGAAACTTTAGCATTCGTCGCTTTTGAATAAACCTACAGTTATCGCCAGCTGTTCAAATGCGGTATTTAATCTAATACAATTAGAGCATGTTTTGTAGCTTACCGATAAAGATTCTGTTAGGCTATCCACAACTTTTTTGAGAGATTCCATACAACATCATCACAAATTATTTAGTATGTATTCGTATTTATCGTATAGGTAATCGTTTTGCTATTTTATAGTTATACTTTAAGCACAATGACCCTTTTCTAGTAATTTGCTTCTTTCATTTAAAGGTTGTCTGGAAGAAATTGCTATTTATTAATAAGGCCAAATTTGGAGAGCAAATTGTATGGTTTTTATTTCAGGTTTTTAATGTTATTGTACTTGTGATAGTGCACAATAAAGCATCCATTAATTCATTCAACTAATGTCAAATTAAGTTGTGCATAGACTCTGTAAGCGGTGAAACAGGCCCTTAGACTTTGCAGCTTATACGTCAGAAGCGTAGAGACTGAATCATCCAACAATTTGTGTGAAGCTGTTGACCAAACTCCTCTTAAAAGAACGACGCTTTACGCTTTCTTTTTCTTTCGTAAAATCTCAAGCGGGATTGAAACAAATCTTTAAGATATAATACGTGTGACACACATCGTGTCATTAGATGCGGCTAATAACGGTAATTAGAGCCGCCCGACGGCTGCGGCACGGGGGGGGGAGGGGGGCGGTCAGTGCAGTGCACAGGTCGATGACCTCGCCGCAGGATACGGCAGCGTATCGCAGCATCCGCAGTGATAGCAGATAGTGCTGCACTATCGACTGTCTGTTGGTCGTGTGAAATGTAGGGATCTGTCCGAACGCCATGATGGAAGAAATTCTAAAGGTGAAGTCAGAAAAAAATTAGGATTCGATCGAGGTCCTAAACACTTACAGGGATTTTGGGAGGGGATGTCTAAATGAGTGGCTAAGAAACGTCTTGTAAGAAAGGTTATGAGGGTAGAGGAAATCTGATTAGTGTCCTGGATAAAGGGAGTTGTTTATTACACTTCAATTATGTGCGTTGCACCTGTATGAAGGCAGGTGAAAGTTTTAGGTCAAACGGACTCGCATCTAATTTGAATAATCTTTGTTTAACCATTATTCGAAACGCTCGCTAGCTGCTATCCATAAAACGGTTTTCTTTTTACTTAAGAATAGAAAAAAGTGAAGTTAACCGCTCAAATTGTGCTTATAATTAAGATTCAAGAATATTGATGGTGTCACTTTTAAGAAGGATGTATTACGTATGTGGTCTGCGAAATGCCTGAAACACATGCGTGTCGTTTATTGGCATATTTCATCAAAACCACCGTAACTGTTGCTTGTTTAACGAGGCATATAATTTATCATCTAGGAATCTGTGCACAAAGGCCGTTAGCTCAGCCAATTTGGGGCGTCGTGGGTGTGCTAATCTAATAAGGACTAAGCCCGTTTCGGCAGCCTAGCCGATATTACCAACATAATTACTGTTTAATGGCTAAATCGTATAATCCCGATTCGGGGGAATTTTCTCTGTTGTAGATTCTCCGTTTAATATCTTCTATATTTGTCAGCTGAAATGTTCAGTAGTTAGGTTTACCATAAATAACAATCGAATGTGCCACAGCCAGCGACCTGAAACTCAAGCGGCAAATTTTTTTGGTGCCAATCTTTTGTGGCTTATAAGGCTCGATTAAGTTAAAACATAGATCTAAAAATTTTCTTTAAGAACTCGTATTACTTAGCATAAAGTGTCAAACCATGTGCGAGTGGCCCATTTTCTGGGGTTTTCCTCTGACGCAGAGCGGCACTTTCGAATATGCAACACCGATTTGCTTGTTCTCGTTAAGGAAAACAATGCGAGGGTATCGCAGTCGCTCGAATATTTTACTGACTCATAACAAGCTGTTGGTGATACTCGTGGCTTCGTTGTAGTTTTGTACTGGCGGTACAAAACTACATAAAAGCCACGAGTGTCTCCACATTTTGAAGGCAGTTTAATTGCGATGGTAGCTCTAAATATGTCCCATGGCCCCATTAAAAAATCCTACATTCATAATAAACGGCTCCGAAAAATCCTTGATTATCGGGGGCGTTCAAAGGCAAGAAAAATGATGAATATAATATTATCTTCTTAAACACTTACCCTTAAAAATATATAGGCATTGTTTAACTAATCAGGGTTGTTGTCCCTTTCTGTCGCGTGACGTTTTCAATATTACAGAAAGGGATAGCCAACCTTGACTATTTAAACACAGTTTAAATATTTTTTTGAATAAGGGGGTTTAATCAGTAGTCTGGATTCTAGATTTTAAGCCGAAGTGAGCCCATTACTGTGGACTAATTAGTGTATACGATCAGCTCGGATTTCAGCTACGTGCCGTTCGCGCTCCTTAATAATGTGCCCGTTACTGAACACCATTGTTTGGGAAATTCTGAAACTTTCCAGAAATTACTCCATTGTACGTTCGCATCAGTTGGAGCTGTTATCGACACGGATGTAATTATATATTGTAATCGGTTATTAGTAATTAAAGAAACAAGTCTGGATTATACTTTTCAGGTCTGTTACAAAGACGGTAGAGATAGGGAGGAAAGGATCGATTTTTGTTTGAAGAAGAGGTGCAGACGCTAAAAAGCAAAGAACTTTGTGGTTGATTGGCTACTTTTAGTCGACGATCTTTCCAAAATGCGTCCAGTATTTATTCTAGCATGATTAATAGGCTAACTAGAGTAAATCCTAGCATGAGGTCGTAAATATACCATGTTTATCGGTCACCATATTTGTCACCATAATGTCTATTTCCTTTAAACATCTGTTTTTCACCCGGCATTCTACGACATCCTCAATAATAACGCTTAAGGAAAACTCATGAGATACCGAGCGGGCAAGGTAGGTCCTATAGTTAATTTACTAACATATTTAAAATACGAGAATAACGCCTAATATGGTCAACCACGTAGAACCTTCGGCGACCATACGCGGTGTACGACACGTGACTCATCCCACTCTACGAATGTCGCTCTTATGCCATTAGGTACGGGGGCGTGGAAATGTCAATAGAGAGACGGCTGCGAGGTATCTTCTACTCTATGCCGTAGCAATAAAGCTGTCAAGTGACGGTATTTTTTTATTTACTTTATTCTTGGATGACGACTTGTTAAATTGACGATCTGGGTGTAATCCATCAGTTTTTTTTTTACTTTTATTGTATTTTGAGGTTATTTGGTCATCACCATAACTTTATCGTAAATCTACCAGTTTGCGTTTACAGTTCATCTTATATAGATCTGACATCATAACCACTCTCCTTTTTTTATGATATTTAGGGGGCAAGGGAGCAGGCGGGTTACATGATGGAAATCACCTGCCGTCGCCCATGGACACTCGCGACATCCGAAGAGTCGCAAGTGCGTTGCCGGCCTTTATGAGGGAATAAGGAATGAAAAATGATCCCTATTGATAAGGGTATAGGGAAGTTGGGTCACCGGTATACTCGCTCACTGAAAGAAACACAGCGCAACGCCGTTTCACGCCAGTTTTCTATGAGGCCGTGGTATCACTCCGGTCGAGCCGGCCCATTCGTACCGAAGCATGGATCTCCCACGGCAAAAACTCCTCTCCTCTCTCCTACAGAGCATGACACTTTCTGTTCTTTGTATGCGGAACGCTAACGAAATGGAAACTGATATCCATACTGCATAGAGGCTACGTGCGTACGTGTCGCTTCGTGCTGAGTCAGCTGGAGCTGGCAGATAGCAACAACTGTAGCAAGGTCGGCCGTCATTATAATACAACTATAGTAACAGATCGATCATTAATACTACTACTGTACGTAGACAATATTAGGGAGATTTACTACTAGATACTAATATTGTAAGTTTTGACATGAACTCCTCATAATCATAAAAATATGTAAACAGCGTTTAACTAGTTAAGGTTCGCTGTCGCGTGACGTTTTTTAATACTCCAGCAAAAGGATAGCTTATTTAGTTAGTTTAGTTCGCCAATTGAATAAAACTCCCTCATTCGTAAAAATATTTAAACAGTGCCTAACTGTTTAAATATATTTACGAATGAGGGAGTTTTATTCTAAACAAAGTAATATCGCCAACAATAGAAACCAAGAAAAATAAATTCATGAAATCCTATTGTTTCTTCCTCATGACGTCCTCAACTGTTTTAATCGTTGATCTTAGGTGGTCTCTATTCTAAGTAACCGTTGAATTCGCTTCATCATAAACCACAGCATTTTAAGTTTGAGACTATTTACATATTAACGCCGAAATCACGATGGTGACATTTTTCTATTTTCTCTACGTTGGTTATTACCTCCACACCTCCACTTATCCCCAAGTGGTATAACTTGTAATATATAACACGAGCGACCTGTTGAAGTGTGGCAATTACAGGTGTGTGAAGGCTTAGCTTTTTTTGCCAGTTTTTCCACATTTCGTCACGTGAATCATCGGTGATAAACCAATTATCAAAATTCACCTCTCGTTTACTGGGATTCCGTGATTCACTTGTTTGTGGTGAGACACGCTAAAATGTAAGGCTCTTCAGGTTTTCCCAACTAAACCTATTTTCTCTTTCAGTAGGTACTAGGTAAGCTTACTTTAGTAGTATTTTAACACTTGCTGTTCATAGCTCACTTTGCACTCGTATTCCGACCACTCTATATTGGTCAAAGGATATATTGGAGCAAAACAAATGCGCAATAACACACATTCGCCGATGATCGACGACACTTGCGCATGCTATAGCATGTCTATGAAAGGCCTCTGGTTACTCACCATAAGCCACCTTGAAGAGTCTATAAGTGAAGCAGAAGAAAGTCTGTTATCATTTCTCGTGGAATATCTGCGGTTGATGATGATCGATGAGCAATACCAGTTTCGGACTAATAGGTTATTGTTATTAAATATTTTACGTGGAAACGAATGCTTATCCGATGACTCAACGGTAGGTATAACTTTTTCTTTGTAAGCGCACGTTCGGCTGTTCATACACGCGATGTTCACGGCAATATGGTCTCTATCGCTTAATTTATAGAGGCTAGTCTCATCGGTGGGAAGGATATGCTAACTAGGCTGAGTGGTTTTGTCTGATAATACGAGTTATTCATTAATAGTAGACGGCCCAAAATCCACATCGAAGCTGGTTTTGCTTCGAAATCGATTGATGGAAAAACCTAAGATATTTTAATGCCGCTGTTTTGCAACTGAGTACTAACTACCTGGTAGAGAAGCCTTTGCACATTCCCTTTAGAAGTTTTCAGTTCCTGAATCCCTGGGAACTAGAAATTTCTAAAGGGTCACCCAGGGTTAATTTTGGTTCCGCGTCACTTCCAAAGTGCTAGTGCAATTATCTTTCCACAGAAATTAACGGACACCTTAGCTAAAGGATGCCTCGTTGGTCGCCAATGAAATCCATATATGTGTCTGTTCTTTTATCTATCTGTAACCTCTTCACGCTTAAACCGCTTAACTGATTTTGAAAAAAAAAATGCTATAGAGATACTTTAGGTTCTGGAAAAATTAAAGAGACAGGATATTTTTAACACAATTTTTTTTAGATATTTAGGGGGCAAGCGAGCATACGGGTTACCTAATGGAAAGCAACTGTCGTCGCCCATGGACACTCGTAACATTCGAAGAGTCGCAAGTGCATTGCCGTCCTTTATGAGGAAATAGAAAATGGGAATAGGGATAGTGGGGATCGGGGAAGTTGGGCCACCGTTAAACTCACTCACTGAACGAAACACAACACAACACAACGCCGTCTTACGCCAGTTTTGCTGTGAGGCCGTGGTATGCCTCCGGTCGAGCCTGCCCATTCTTTCATCCTCTCTCACGGCAATGAGCATCCGTATTACGTACTTGAGATTGGAAAATGTCTCATTGGTACACGCCTCCTGCATCCTCCCTCGAACCAAACATTTAACAGTTACGGTGCAGTCACCCAGTAGTTGTGTTCGAGTCCTTTTGGCCAAGTGCAGCAAATGTGTGAGTAATGTAATGACGAAACACCTCGGCCGACTGACACAGTTCCACATACACCTTATATGGAGTGCGCTTTACTTTATGCCATTTATTACATATAAATTACATTGCGAACGCTTGTTTTTACGAAACGATGCTGGGACTTTTATGCTTTTGACTTCATATGAACTGAAACTTCTGCCTTTTGACGTTGAAACCCTAGATCGGTGCTGACATGGGCGAAAGATTAAGGACTAAGAGTAGCTTTACCATGAGTTTGCAGCAATAGTATTTGTCGATACTCGATAGGGACAACGTAAATTTTTTAAATTGCGAAATTTTACAGCGACCCTAGCGGTCACTTGCGGAACTGAAATGGCATACAAAAAAAATTACATTGTCGTTATCGTGTATCGACAAATACTATTGCTTGCTTGCTTGCTATAAAAAGACAGATCGAATGAACATAATGTCTGGTGTACACGTATTAAGTAGATAAGTAGGTCACTTAATTTAAGTTAATAATTGCATGTAAACACAACATTTAGTAGCAAGTTGCAAGTTAAATGACTTAAAATTAAGTTAAAATTTAGTTAACTACTTAGTTCATACGTGTAAACCAGACATAATAAGTCTTACCTCGACCAAGGTTAGTAGTTTGGATATGCAACAAGGCATACATTTTTACGTTTGGTAAAATGCACATCTGAAAGTACAAAGTAAAGTATAAAGATCACAGAAAATTCCGCAGGGTACCTTATCACCGTTATCAGGACCAAATACTTTTTGGCAATAAGTCGTAATTTGCATTTTAATCTCTATCAATTTTTCCGTTGATCAAATTTCATACTTTTACGCTTTTTTATTGCACCAGAACCGAAATAAAATCTACCTCATGCCTTTTGCCCGGGTCACAACGTATCTCCTTTCTAATTATTTCTTAATATCGGTTCGGCGGTAAATGAATGAAGAGGTATACACTTTCTCGCTCAAAATGTGAATAAGGACTCTGTCGAAAGAAAGCCTAGGTACTATGTGAAATCTTTACATTCTATCCTATCTAGTGAAAAGTCTAGAACTCTATAGATTTATTAGCAGAAGAAATTATGGCATTATAAGCTCTATCGCCATCATTCGATGTGCCCCAGGTCACATTGTGAATTGAAACTCTTGGCCTTTCTTATCAGGTCGTTATCAGTAACTCTTTGAAGCGGCCGTCGATGTCGTTATTGATTTCTAGCAGAACATCTGATCGATAGTTTATAGTTGGCAATAACAAACACGATAATGAGGTAATGTCTACAAGGTAACGTTTTATTGTTTCTTTAGTTGGTATTTATCAGTTGTAAGAAATTTGTGATAGGTTGGATTTTTAGGAGCGCAAAATTGTAAATTACATAATCTACGTCTCCACTCTCTGTGTCCTAGAAAGCAATAAAGGTATAGTCGATGTCATATTCGTTAGTTAAGGATATGTTTCTTAAAAATTTTACCGTCCGCAGCAAAAGATCTCCTATTGCTATCATCGTAAAATTGGTCTATCTCCATCCATACAGTAAAGTCTCTTCGTCGAAAAATAATTATGTACGATATCGGTCAATACGCGTTTGATAAGCCGGCAATTAAACTGAACGACAAGTAATATGTCCGTGTAATTGGATGTTTGTTACGTTTTATTACCTATGGCCGGCGTCACCTTCAACCTCCGAGTTAACCGGCCTCGATATAACGTTTTACGCAGTTGATGCGACGGATAGGAGAGCTGGGCTTTCTTTTTCCTCTGCCCCATACGTGGAAGACATCAGCAGATCATGTAAAGGTCAAAACGTTTCTATGATGAAGACTATGAATATGGGAATTTTCTCCATAAATTGCCATCACTAAGAAGTATGAATCTTAATATTCGTTTTTGTCTTCTTTCAGACATACTCGGGGCTCTTCTGCGTGGTGGTTAACCCTTACAAGAAGCTGCCCATCTACACGGAGAAGATCATGGAGAGGTACAAGGGGGTGAAGCGGCACGAGCTGCCGCCCCACGTGTTCGCCATCACCGACACCGCCTACCGCTCCATGTTGCAAGGTGAGCTCCCATGAGGTGATGTTAGCCTGGTACTCTGACTGGTTGGTGACACGGAGCTCAAGGATATTAGAGAGGTACAAGGGGGTGAAACGGCACGAGCTGCCGCTCCACATGTTCGCCAGCATTGGCACCGTCTACCGCTCCATGTTGCAAGGTGAGCTCCCACGGTGTGATGTTTGCCTGGTACTCTGACTGGTCGCTGAGCAAACATGCATTAAGTACGTCACACATTTCATGATATTAGACCCCCATCTTTTGTCACTCTTCTTCTATTTCTTAAAACCGGACGCATCAGTCCGGCTAAGATGATAATTATTCATTACGTAATGGCCACGGTCGTTATCATCAGGTAAGGTGTTGCATCACCGGTGGACAACGTTTACAAACAGCTGTTATCTTAATGATGCCTCCACTCCAAATTAAGGAGAGTCGAGGACACTGGCCATTGCCCATACATGAACGCAGCTATTGAATCCGATCGTTAAAAAGTTGTATAATAATGAATTCTACAATATGTCCAAGTTCTCTAAAAGTAGAGCACCTATTATTGCACTATTAATAAAGAGTTTTGTGTTTGTTACGAACAAACTCAAAAAGTACTAGTCAAATTTCAAAAATTACTTTTACCGTTATATTGCTACATTGTCACAGAGTGACATAGGCTATAATAATATCTTGAAAATCGGCCAAGAACGAGTTGGACTAAAGTACGAAGGTTTCAGTATTTAGGTAGGGTATTAGCTGACTTTTAAGATACTTTTTATTACGATTAAATGCTTCAGCGGGATAAAACATATACACAACAAACACGCGAGCGTAGCCGTGGGTAAAAGCTAGTTTTGGATAAAATTTTGTAGAATCACTCATCATTCATCTTTTCCACTCCTTGGCCTGGCCTTTCCAAAAATTGGTTTTTATCTATGCAAATAGCTCTATTAACACATGGAGAAGGGACAAGAACAAGCGGAAATATTGATCGAGATTTTCAATAATTTTCCTCTGAATTCATTCAAAAACTGTTTACTGACGTCATCGATAACGTAGTTGGTATGTGGTAACAAGCCTGCACTTTACATTAGTCCTTGTACGAGGCGCTAACATAATATTGACTGTAGCCTATCGCCACGTTGAGTCACCGTCAACATACTATGAGTCCTGGCTGTCTCATAGTCCATCTTCATTATCTCCAAGTTAAATAGAGGTGTGCCCGAAATATAGAGACGTAGCTAGTGAAGGCACTTGTCGATGAAAATGTCGATATTTTTACCAAACGTTTATGTAACGTGAAATTAGGTTTTTTTTATAAAACCGATGATGGTCAAATATGGATTTATGTGTAAAAGTATATGTTTTACCCGTGAACTTAAATATAAATAAAATGGCTTCGCGATCATAAAGACGATCAGCGAACTTTTTTTTGTTTTTAATGAGGGATCAACGACAAACTAGTTTACCTGATGGAAAGCAACTACGTATCTTATGCATGCTGGCAATATCATGGATATTTTGAGAACCTATCCCGGTATTAAAATTTGATTAGAGTTTACCTTTACTTAATATCCATTCTAAACTACAGATTCCGCAATCTTTCGACCTTTTCGAAATTGTCACCTCCACTTCTGCGAATTCTATTGAATCTGTAAATATCATGGCATTTGGATCTTATACAGCCAATAAACGACTTGTCCGTACGTATGCAATCTGAAAACGATAATTAACCGACTTCTGTGCGCTATATAAAGCGAATTCCTCAGTCAATTGGTCAACATTCGATCGAAGTTCACGACCAGAATTCCACATTAATTGGCTGATAAAGTGATAACGTCAAAACCTGTAGCAGAAACTACTCAAGGCTAGGTTTATGCGAATGAGCCTTTCCTAGTTTTTACTGCGTGTTTTGTGTTCGAACCAAACGGGTCCTCTTTATGATCGGATATTGCAAAGGATGACACTCGAGCACGATCGTATAAAGGATATACTGGGGTCTGGGGGGGGCTGTTATGAATATTTACGAAACTTGCATGGTTCCAGGCAATACAATATACGACCAACAATTGACTTTTCTTTTTGTTCGTATCACAACTGAATGGCTTAGAACGACCGTATTTGACGTAAGAACACCCTATATAATGTCAGATGATGTTGTCATAATACGAAAATGCCACCCAAGTTCCAATGCAGAAGTCGGTTTAGTGTCACGCGATTGTTGACTGGCTGTATTGCATACTTTGGGGTTATAATACCGAAACGCCAGCCAGTATGTTTTCGGGCAAAAACTGGCTGGAAATAAGATGTCATAATAGCCCCTCTGCTCAGCAATCATCGTATTTGTTCGACTCGTTGACTAAGTACTACGAACGACTGTGTGGATGCTTGCGCAATGATCGCACCGATTAACGATGAACGATCATTTCCTATTATATAGATTCTGCAAATGAGACAGCTAGCAAGAAATATTGTAGCAATTTTCTATTTATTTCACGATGATAATTGAAAATCGAACGCTGTAGATTATCCATAAATTATAGATTTATTTATAGATCAAACGTCATTGATTTATTGTGATCGACTTGTGTAGGACGTTATTTTAGTTGGATGTGTACACTGTTTGTCTTAAGTTGGCTTCAGTTTTTGGACGTTGTAAGTAATTCGTTAACATAATGATATCACAACTCTAACTCTAATTCAACTGTTTATTGTGAAGCTGAATATGTCACCCAGAAGTCGGGATGTGGTCACGACTCCGCCATCTCAATCAGAGTCGAATGTTATTTTTTGTTGGAACGAACATGCATAAGTACATAACTGAGATACTCGCCGATAAGAGTACTCGCCGATCTTTCTAGAAAAAAAATGCACAACACCAGAGCCCTTGCCCCACTAAATTTTATTAAAAAAATAAACTTAACCATAAACAAAAGAGTATTTCGTGTATGATTATCGTGTCATGTCAAAATATTGTAGAGTGCGTAGCGTTTAATTTATTAAAAATATGCAAAATTAAAGCATATTTTAAAATAATATTGGTATTCCACGCCTCTCCTCTATATCGACTATAAATATTGTGATAAATTTCAAGCTTTTATATCTACTCATCTCATTATAAATTAAACATTTTTTGATTGGCAAAAATTACATTGCTGGCGCAAGATACGAAACTCATTGAGGCAACGAATGGTTTATCGATACTTCTGTCGATTTTTCGACATCACTACACCTCGCGCTCGATGATCGTAAAGTTATAACAAGTGCAGCTCGATAGCCCCGCCCTAGCAGACGGCTAGTGTTGTCCACGTGACGGTCGTTAAACTCCAGTGGCAATTTGCTAATGGTCATATTTAGTTTGCATTTTCGACTTTTAGCCAGACATTACTTTAAATAGATAGATAGATAGATAGATAGATAGATAGATAGATAGATCGGTTATTTGCTTAGAATGTAGGTAATACGATTTCCAGGTGTTCCAGTGTTTTCTAGAGCCATATACATTCTGCCTTATTACGGCATGCAAATTTTTAATAAAAACAAAAAAAAAATTGATAACACTTTGTTAAAAGATAATCTTTGACAAAGACGGAACAGCACAGAAAACATAGATTTACACGTGCGATTTTCGAAAGGGATCAAAAATCCATTAAAAATTCTGCTCAAAGTTGCGCAAGGTGACGATTAATATTTAAACCTGATTTATACCAATATCCACTTAGCGATATTCAATGTAAATGTAATTTCCTTGTTGTTTCAAATCTAATGTCTCAGTCTAAAATCTCCATTGTATATATATATTTTTGGTACACTCTGTTATGGCTACTAGTAGAGAGTAGAGAGTAGAGAACAGTGGCGTAGCGTGGTTGGGGGGTTGCGGCCCGCCGCCCCGGGCGCCACTTTTTAGGGGGCGGCAAAATTTCACAAATTTCACAAAATTTCATAAATAATAAAATATTCTAAATATTTGACCATATTGTATTTATAAAACAACTATAAATTTGGAGCCATTAAAAAAGCACAGATATTCCGTAACGAGGTCTGGGCATTCCGTAACTAAGTGCGTATTTGCAAAATAATGATAACGTTTCTTACCGAAAAGTTATTTAAAATTAGATTGTGTCTGCACTGCGTTTTTTTTCGCACGATTATTTTTCCGCTACTCAGCTGTAATGTTTCACATTGAGTTATAGAGTATCTGTAAAAGCAGAAAAAAAATTAAAAACTATGGACAAAAACATGGAAAAGTCACTCTTAATATTTGTAAAAAAATGTACAATTATTATTATAATAACATTATAGGTAAACTAAATATATACGGACTTAAAAAAGCCTTTCCCAGGTCGTCCCCATCTGACAGGGTACCCAGTAAATTGATTTTTGCCTCGTTGGACGGCAATTGCTATCTGTTGTGCCAGGTACCTCCTGGCTCTGGGGTCTCGGGTGGCTTCAATAAGCTTTTTGGAAGTTTCTCCAAAAAATTTATGTGCCCTTAGATCCCACAAGCCTAGGGTTTCCACCCCAAACGGTTGAAATAGGAGGTCTTCGCTTAGATTCTCGTACTTGCGCCGCTTGAGGTTCATTACTTGGTTTGCAGCTGCGCCCGCACAGCTCGAGGTACCCTGCACAATTAAATTGAAAAACCTTATTGAGGAGGTGGCAAAATTGTCCTAGGGGGCGGCAAAATTGTCCTCCGCCCTGGGCGGCTTATACCAATGGCTACGCCACTGGTAGAGGGTATACTTAGTTCTACTCGCTGATTATATATTCAGTACTCGCTGATAGTCGCCTTTGATAACTCGTTGATCGTCTGGCTGCTTGTACGATGTTCGTGCCGTTTAAGAGGGCGATAAAAGCAAAATTGACTATTGCATAATTCCGTTTTATACTTCATAATAAGCTACGAATCGTTTCATTTTTTAAACATAGATACTACATTATATTTGTGAGCGTCTGTAGTAGCGAAAACACGGACGATCATCGCCAATAATGTAGAGTTTGCATGTAAAATTGGTAAAAATAAGGGCTCGTCCGGGATTTGAACCCGGGACCTCTCGCACCCAAAGCGAGAATCATACCCCTAGACCAACGAGCCGGCTGATGAGTGCCGTCAATATAAGTCACACTACATGTAAGTGAAAGTTACGTCGGGTGACGTCATAACTTACAAACCGGTTTGAAATCGTCTTGGAAAGACTCATATGATTGTAGCTATTATAAAATCATTAAGAAAAAATATTGTGGTGTCTTAAAAACTTTAAATGTAGAATGTCACATTAGGGGACTTGCCCCCCCTTGAACCCTTTGTTGATGAGGCGGGGAGAATTCTGAAAATGTTGTTTCTATGAAATACTTTATGGAACAGGATGGTATATGTATGTACAGTTTGTATGAAACAGTATCCTGTAGCCTGAATGATCCCTCTGTTCGTATGGAATTTAAACATTTAAAGTAAAATAACTGATATATCAAACGGAAGTATTTTATTAAAATAAAAACTATCCTATACAAGGTGTAGCAAAAGTATGTAATAAAACTTCAGGAATTGTTTGTGTCTCTGATACTTACAGAGTAAACTCTATATCAGGGAAAAATACAATACCTGAAGTTTTATTACATACTTTTGTTGTTACAACCCTGTATAAAATTATTTACGACTAATCACTATATACACGGATAATCAAGCAGACTTCCTAATTTACAATGTTCTAGTGTGACTAGTCAGGCTGACTAGGGATAATTCTAGAATTTTCCTGAGCGATCCTCTAGTGATTTGAAAATTCTTTTATCAATTCAACTCCTGCATATCGGAAGGCCTGTCCCAAGGGAAATCGGATGCGACAGCCAGTTATCTGCAATGCATCGGCTTTTATTCAGTAGATCCTAAATTCTAATGTGTTGGTAATATTGGACATCCGAAATAATTATAAATAATCCCAGCCTAAAAAAATTTTGAAGGAGACTTGACATTTTTTTTTATGAAATTAATGTATAAACGAGTAAACGGCTTTCGATAAAATTTTGGGGTGTAGTAAGTTTTTTATATATTATCAACCTCAGGGCCGAAAAGCAGACCGCGAGAGGCGGCCCAGGGGCGCGTTAGAGGCGCCCAGGCAGCCGCTAGGGCTATGTGGCCCTGGAATGAAAAAGCGGAAATCTTCAGGAGCCCGGGGCGCACATTCTTAAAAACGCTACGATTATAAATGCGAATGAGTAACATTACGACTTATGTGTCTATTAATAATAATAATAATAGTATATTTTTTATAATAATATTTATGTATAATAACATATTCATAGTTATGATTTCTTAGAATGTACGGTTTCCGTACCATGTTGGGATTACTGTGATAATTCTGATAAAGCACTTTCAAGACATGAATTAAACACCAAAAATGTATTCGGGCTCGTCCGGGATTTGAACCCGGGACCTCTCGCACCCTAAGCGAAAATCATACCCCTAGACCAACGAGCCGCTTGGACTGACGATCGAAATATTGGAAGCGATAAATGTGTAGGCTGTTACGAAACAAGACGTGCGCTGCGTGCAGTGAAAGTAATGTCTGGTTTACACGTATTAATAGTAGGGGAGCCCAAGAGGGAAACTTTGGATTTTCTCGAGCGCGTCAGATTAAGCTTGGCTTTCTACATGTCTCTGGTTATCATTATATAAAAATCAGATTTCTTAGTTCGGTACTTAAAAAGTCATTTTTAAGTACCAAAATGTAGTCGAAAAGGTCAGATTTAGATAGGGGGTGTTAAAAATACGCCAAAGAAGACTTCCGTATAAAACACTGACTATTTAAATTTAAGGTAAGCCTATAATAACATAGAACAACAAGGCCTCATATTTTCATAACCAAGCTTCCCAGATATTTTATGTCACATTCAACTA
>JAOTAV010037161.1:0-18713 GCA_026546445.1 Cyclargus thomasi
CTTACATCGCTAATATCTTACTTATTTCTCAACAGAATTCAGAGATTTTTTGTGATTCTGTATATCTTTAGGCCCATAATAATTTGCATTCAATAAATTTTGTTTTACTCGCATATTCCCTATTACACGCATACAAGAAATATATGACATACTAGCGGATCCTATAGACGCTGTCCCGCCGGGCTCATTTTTGAATCTAAATCAATCGAATCACCTTAAATATCTCCTAAAGATCGGTCCAGTCATTTAGTCGGAGTCCAGTGACAAACAGACGCACACAAGAATCATATATTTTCGCTACATATGCCTACAAAGTGGGCATATGTAGCGAAATTATCGATCTTATAGCTTTCGTCCGCGGCTTAGCTCCTCACAGAATACAGTTTATAAAGGTGTTGTCTTATAGCTTCTATTCTACCATAAAAATGGTGTGTGAGCACATTACGTATATATTTGACATATATGTCATGAAACCTTTATTATTCCTGATTGGTCAACATATTACTATTCATACTAACTAAACGGCCCCTTAAAAGGGAGTTTCCCCTTCAATAAAAAGGGACAATCACATTTGTTTTTTTTTTTACGTTTTATGTTTCACAGATAGTATATTTTTGATTTTATACATTTCTGTATACTTTTATATTATTATTCATATATATCATCTTTTTTTGACGTCGGAGTGGTTATGCTATAATTCCTTGACACTTGATGCAAACAAAACAATATTCGTTCCCTTCTCCATACGTAACCCTGCTCGCTTCAAGTCATCTCACTGCATCAAAGTACATACCTGCACCAGACCCTCCATAGCACGGTGCCACCTGTAGGTCCTTGAAAAAAAATTTCCACAACGAAATATCTGGGCGTGATCCTGGATTCTTCTCTTAGTTTCGTCCCGCATATCGAGGCTCTTACATCCAGAATACGTAAACTAATACCAACATTTAAGAATTTAACAGATGTGGCGGATGAACTAACGACACCTTATACGAGTACATTTAAATCAGTCAAGTAGTCTGCATACGTACACCCGAAAGACGTAACCCTTCTTTTGGAGGTGTCGAGTAAAAATAGAAGTATGTAAGGAAGTAATCGTATCTTCTGCGGCCCCAAAAGGAAGAACCGCGGGGATAATTCTGTAACACATGTAAACCGACTTTTAATAATTGCCTGACTTTATTTTTTTACCTAACGTTTTGACTTTTTTGACTAAATTGACGTGAAAATTTTTTCGCTCGCATTCAGTTTATTAAATCGATGAATGAGAGCCAGTTGATGGACGTGCGTCATTTGGTCGGAATATGTCAATTCCAGACCAATTTACTCAGGTCCCCAATCTGGCTCTGTTTCAGCTTCCCTGATTGTATAGGTGAACTCGCCCTGATTGTATACGTGTAGTTAAGTCCTAGTCCTAGTTTTAATAACTTCTATGTTGTGTCCAGTCACAACATAGAGGTTATTAAAACTAGGAGCCTAAAACATAAGCAAAATATACCTAAAGCTGGGCATCTGCAACACTAAGATCGCACTAGCTGCTCCATCTAGGTTTTTTCGTATCGTATTAAGGAAATTGTCTACGAAACAAAATTAGTTGAATATCGCTGACAACCATTCCCGTTTATTTACACCGATTTATTTGTGATGAAGATATGTATTGTATTTTGTGTCGTGTGTGCTAATAAAATTTTTGCAGGCTAAACACTATTTCAGGTTTGCTGCGACTGTTATATCGTGTTAACAACAATTGTAAAATTAATTTCTATGATTTTTCTATGACTGTGATTTTCACTTTGTGCGTTTCTTTGTTTTTTTTTTTACTTTCACTGTCTCTGTCCACAATTATTTTACCCTCGCGGGGCAGTGTTTATTTTATAAGGCTTCCTGTACAAACTTTATTTTATTAAACTTTTTGTTTTCTTTTCTCTTTTAGAGTTTTTCTTAGAAATCAGGCTGTTTCGTTAATAGGTATGAAACTTTTGGTTTAGATACCCACCTCATGGTTTATTGACAACGAGCGAATATAAGCATGATGTAGACTGGAAACCGTTGATCATCGATCCCGACCCATTCGCATCAGACGATTACTTAGATGTCTTAGCCAAGGATCCTAACTACCTGGAAATTAAGTGAGTATTACTTTCAATTTCTTGAAAATTCACTTTGAACAGTTTTAGCACGTAATATCGTGAAAGTTAAATTTAATAATGAAGTCTTTATTCAGATTTTGAAGAACACAAAGGAATAAAGTATCTAAGAGTTTTATATTTTTACATAAGTTATAGACTGTAGTAGTATGATGCGATCTCTTTGTTGTTTTTTATGTAAGTTTATATGTATATAAGAATTTAAAGGACAGAAAAGAAATTGAATTTTGAAAAATAATCTTATATACCTTAATGTTAAAATTTATATTTTTTTAATATTGGAAAGAAATCATAAGAACAAAGTTTTAAATTGTTACTTATATCTCTACAGGTCTGAGGAACCAGACACGATGAGTACGGGGGAAGATGAACCATCGTCTGGTTTAAATGGAAGATTGAGACCACGGAAGTCTAATGCCAGTCCAAAAACAACGCCAATTATACAAAAACCGGAAACGAAACAGCTTAACGAAAAGCCTAAACGAACCAGCACCCCGTCCAAAGTTTCACCCACTAAGCCAGATGATCTGCCCAACAAAACTGCCGTGTCGCCCGTTTCACAGGTTCTCTGCTCTTTCTGCGATAAAACTTTCGGCAGCCGACAGGCAGTCGCTAAACATGTCAAACGCGTTCACTCTTCTACATCCAAACATGACTTCTCCATTCAATGTCTCTACTGCAACCATTCTGAAAACGAACCGAACGCTATCATTCGGCACATGATTGACAGCCATCCGAATCAGTACTTCGCATGTCTCAACTGCCAATCGCGATTCTCGTCCACGAGCGAATTGGCCGAACACAAACTGAACGTGTGCGAGAAACAGAAGCCGCACTATCGAAATAAACTCCGCCAAAAATCGCCAAAGAAGTCTAAATCGCACAAGATCGACGCTAGGCATGACTACCGACAAGACGGCAAAGAGTTCTCGGACAACCATGGGTTTAATGGCATCGTGATCTCATGTGAATTGAAGCCGTCCCATGTACACGAGGCCGACATAGAGGACAACATACCGACCAATCTGATCCTGCCGCCCAGCAAGAGCTTGACTAACGCACCAGTGATCGAAAAGAATGCGGTCATCGTGCTGGACGATCTGCAGTGGAACAAAAGGATTCCCACAAATTTCAACTTTCACAACACCGATGCCGATCAAATTTTATCACGATTGGGGGTGGTCCATCGCGGCCCCCGCACCGGAGAACCCAACAGACGAGACTGGCTCAAGATTATCGACGAAACGAACCAAAAGTTTGAGAGGTGCTTCGATACCAGCTTCTACTCCAAAGTCGCGAGCAACGTCCAGGAGAATCTAGCCAAATTTCTCGACGGCTCGTGTAATTTTAATCCCGATCCCGACAATACTATCAAAACTAGGAAGTTGAAAAATAGCGTCGCGATCAACACGGCCGAAGGTTTCCCGATATTGCTGGCGTTCGAGCAGTACTCGCGGAACGTGTTCGACGGCTACATGCCCCGGTCTATCGCCCCGAAGCACAAATGGAAGTGGGACAATCTAGAGCACGACAAGACTCTCAGCCCAGAACAAATCAAACGCGACTCGCACGCCAACAATTGTATAATCACTCTGGTGTCGAGCTTGGATATCTGGACTCAACTATGCATGCGTCAAAAGTTCGAGGACAAGTTTAAGACTGCACCGATCGAGAAGAAAGCCGAGAAGCAGAATATCATCGGCAAGGAGCTCAAAGAGATCCTCGAAAAGAGGGAACTTCCGACGCCTTCGTCCCAAGTGGTGAAGTATGTGAATCCGTCGGTGACCCAGCGCGACGGCTTGGAGTTCCCGGCTTCGTTGGGCCTGGCTCCTGCGACGCCGAACCACGATATCAAGCCGGCCGTGTTGAGCGGAGAGTGGGTTCGGCCGAGATGCTACATATGTTGCGCCTGCGGCTTTCAGGCGAGGGATTCCAGAGCGCTCTCGACCCATATCACGACCCAACACCCCAACGCACAAATACAACATTACGAGATCGTCGGCGAGCGCCTGCTCAATTCTGATATATCGAAGCACCTCTACGTACCTCCCAGCCAGATGAACAATAACAGAACGCGCCCGTTGCGGGGCTACAGGGAGTGCACGAAGTGCAAGAAGTCCATCAGTCTGGAGGACTTGCACCAGCATATGCTGGACTGCGCGGGCGACACGCCGACGGTGCGCAGGAAGTGCCGCGCCAGGCCCTTCGGGGTACGCAAGAGACGGACGCGTCTACCCGATAACACGATCCGGAAGAAAATACGTAAAGATATTAGGACGAGAGACCGACATCGAAAGACCCTCATGAGACCCAGACAAAAGAATCGCTCTGACGTCGGCGATGGTATGTATTGTACTTAGTATTCGTTTTTCATTACTATTAGATATTATAGTGTGTTATATTGCGAGACTAGATAATAAATAAAATGAGTACTTTATTTACTATCTTTTAAAAGTAATGTTTACATATTATCTATTTATGATAATGCTTTTGTATGTGTGTACCGCTTTTAGAATTGATCTTAAATGTTTATATAAAATGTTGTGTATTTGTGCTTTCATTGCATGATAAATGTTGCTGGTATATTTTTTTAAATATAATATTTCCCTAAAGAGGAAATGAGACCCAAAGTTTTTGTCTGGACCTGTAGGACAATATAATTAAAATTTGATATTGTTTAATGAATTTAGCAGCAATTATATAAACAAACAAATGTAGTAACTAAAACATTAAATATTCCTTTACATTAATATAAATTGTTGAAAATAGGGAATGTGCATAAATAGAAATAGTGTGTCTAAATTTTGACTTTTTGAATTTAGTTTTGAAAATGAGATCTTTGCACAGAAAGTTTTATACAGATATAAAAATATTTGCATATTCCCTGTTGAAGTGTTCACAAATGCTTACTGCGCGTTAACTAATTCTGCCGTCCTTAAGCTTAAAAGCCGTTAACCAACATTTGGTCGATTTTGTTATTTTGATGCCATTATGATCAGAAGAAAAAACTCTATCGACGTGTATTACCAACACGTTTCTAGCTTGTATAGTCATCGGGGTATCAAAATTAATATTGTCGTTATATACATACAATTCCTTACAACACGCGTTTTTTGCTCATAACTCAAAAAGTACTTTTTGTAGATAGAGGCATTTTAGCTCGAGGATGGCAGAATAAATTATAATAAAATCCACTGGTGATTTATGCCACACAGAGATTGAGTCTCCATTTGGCCATGCCAGGTGGCCAACAATTTTGTCATCGGACTTTATAATTTAGACTTTATGATTATAAATATGTCTGATAGCACCTTTTTTCTTTTTTTCTTTCTATTATATTTATGTAATAAGATACAGACCGAATAAGGATGCTAGCTTTAGTTCAATTAATTATGAGGACCAATAAAAATTCAAAGTTTCTCTAGAGTACTCTATCCACTTTGTATTTTATTCATTTGTGGACACTTCTTTATAATTATTTTGCTCTATGACTAGGCGTAATTTAAACACTGCCTAGTAGCTATTTGTAGAACTTAATAAACTTTTACATTTATCATAATTCATATTATAATGCAAAAAGTATAATAATATTAAAGCTAGTTACATAATTAATCACTATAGCTTATGCAAACAGTCTGCCCAAAGCTTATATTCTAGTTTACAAGGTAGATCGAGTATTATGTTGTATATTTTAATAGCGTGTCATTTATTTTTTTGCAGCTGAAACTATAAGGAAAATGTTGGCTGATTTACCAGCCAAAAGACATCGAGTTTTAGTAAATCCATTGAATTCCAACTTACGACCACGACGAAAATTTGACAAACAAAGAAACAAATTAAAAATGAAGAAAAATATCACGGATGACGTCAATAAGAAATCTCATACTAATGTCCAGTCCTCATCTTCGGCTGTTGGAATTGATAAAGTGAAGGCTGCAAATCAAAAAGAAGCTGATGGCAGAATGTCAAAAAGTAATATTACCCAGGCGTCTCACCGCCAAAACAGTACAGCAAAAAGAAATTCTCCATTGAACACCAAAAGAACCCTACGTTTAAGGGAGTCTAAGGGAACAAGTGACCAGGGTGGTGATGGAAATAAATGTGCTGGCTCTGGAAATAATTCTGGTAGTACTCGATCAGGCAGCGGTAGCTCAGGTGAAGCTCCGTTCAATACGCGGGAAAATGGAAACCAATCAAATAATTCAAATGGACATGATAATCAGCAGCCTGGGTGTAGCCGACAAAATGACAACAACCGTGAATCATCAGGCCAACCACCAAATGTCCCACTTAAACATTCAATAGCAAGATTAACAGCAAACTCTGGAACTCATGATAAATCTGTACAATTTCATCATTTATTTCTTGTTCAGCAAGAATGTAATAACATACCGCAACATGTACCGACTAGACAAAAAATTCTTTTTGAAAACGAGGCAGCCTTAACAAAGTTAGACAAACCACCTTTAAATAGTAATCACGGAGGTACCATGGATCCCATGGCACAAAAGAGCAAATTAAATAAGCCTCGTAAGGGTTTGAATGATTGTATAGCAATGCTAAAAAATAAATTAGTAGAGCCATCCACACAAGAACAAGTTTCTGCACAGTGTGACATTGAGGGCCCGTCTACCTCGAAATCTGCATCCAAAAACAATGAACCATCTAATCAGATAGGTGAAAAAAGTAAGGTGACTCATGAAATAGCTATACAATGTGCTGATCTTGACAGCGACGAACCACTAGCTCAGGCCTTAATGAAAGAACGAAGAGCAAGCCAACGACAGCAGGCTCTGGCTAATATTGCTAAACAAGCAGAATGTGACGCAAATGTGCAATCTACATCACAACAACGACGAGAAGGCCAAGTCGGGCAGTCACCAAAAAAAGATAAAGCTAAGTCAAAGACACCAGTTACCTATACACCTAAACTTGAAATAGCTGCACAATCGAGTTCAAAACAGAAGCAAAACAGCGAGTGCACTTTGGAAAAAGACAAAGAAAAAATTGATGATTCGAGAGCAGAAGATGAAGTCACACCTTTTGTTCCATTGAAAAGACGGGACGATAGCCAACAGGAACAGAAAAAGAACCTCAGAGATAATGAAAGGGTTCAACGTGTAGACTCAAATAGCTCCGTAGATTCTGTTGCTAATGTTTATCATAACAATGAGAAGATTCAACGTGTAGACTCAAATAGCGCCGTAGTTTCTGTTGCTAATGTTTATAACAATAATGAAAATATAAATAATAAAAAGAAAGAGACAAAGAAACCTAATGCTATCCCTGAAAGCTCCGAGTGCCCAGGGCAGAATGTTTTACCAAAAAAGAAAAGGAATCTTAAAGGAGATCCGGAAATTATAAAAAGTGAAAAAGCTATCAAAGATAAGCCTATTGTGGAAAAGAAAGAAAAAGCTACAAAAGAAACGCAAAAGAAAAATAAAGGTGTTGGCAAGAAACTCTCCAATGCCGAGAACAAAAAAGGCGCTAATTTAACACCTATCGTTCTGGAGAAATCAATTTTGCCAGAAACTATTGCTGCAGATTCCATTGCGGTTGAAAGTAAGAAAAATTATCCAAAAAGAAGTAGAACTAAGCAAGAAACTGTTGCTCTTTTGACTACTGAATTGATTAACGCCAGTACAGACACACCATCGTCTAAAGAAAGTTCAAAATTAGAAAAAGCTGCATTTAAACCAATTCTTATAACCGAAGTTGCTAAAGACAATTCAATAAATCAAAAAAAGATTACTTTGTCCGAACCTCCAAAAAATATTCCTAGTAAACAAAAAAGTGTCGAAATCATTATCACTAAAATGAATGACAAGGAAGACAAAAAATCTGAACTTAAGTCTCACATGTCTAAAGATTTACTGCCTGAAATTCCGAAAACTGATAATATTAAAACTTTTGAAAAGGAAAATAATACTAAACTAAAAATTCATCCCCAAAAGTCTGATAAATGCTCCAAAAACCTTGAACCTGTCGTTGCACCTGTAGTTGTACAACCTGTAGCTGTTGCTTCAAATGTTACAATGAAAACACAGGCTTCATTTATTGAGCCTGATACTGAAAAAAGATTACCAAATGAAAGCGACAGTAGCTTATACAATTTAAAAGAAATTCCTCAACATTTAACTATTCAAGACACATGCGAAGATTTATCCCTGAAAGAGCCAACTGAATTACGTCCGGATATTCCGCCCGCACATTGCAATATACATGTGGATTCTATTATACCTATTCCTTTAGATTTATCGGGAAAAATTTCTTCGACGCAGTCAGACTCGCCAGCGCCTTATCCTATTTCCAGCTATGAGGATACCTACGAAACACTGGACTTGTCGAATAAAAACCCTAATAGAGACCCAACGTTTAATAGAGTTTTCATTGACGAAGAGGTTGTCGATCTTCGCGTCAAGTATCCTTCTCATATAAATTATGAATCAGATCTCTCTATTCAGTCGATGTCGGAGGAAGCAACCGATTTGTCGATAACAAATGAACAACTGCCCAAAGATTTATCCTTAAAAAGCAAACATCGTAGTTCTTCAAGAACACCTGCAATGCAAGGGTGCGATTATTTAAATATAGTTTCTAACAGAAGTCATTATGACTCTTGCAGTACATCAAAAACGTATGATGAAAATTCTTGTCTAGATTTTAGTTTGAAAGAAACTGCGCAAGTTAATCACCCAACTGATTTATCTGGAAAGAGAGATAGTCGAATTGAACCACAAGTTTCACCATCTTCTCACATAGAAAATCGAACCATAGAAAGTAACAATATGCACCTTTCCACAACAGCAAACATTAATAATACATTGAACTACAATAATTCTAGAATGACCACGTATAGCGCTTATAGCAAATTACCAGCCGAAGGAATTAGTAATCACGGTGATCGAACCTACATAAATTCAAACCCTATGATAAGTTCAGAGCATATACCAAAAGATAGCTATGAACCTGCTATTAGTCTTTTAAAAAGCAAAGCTTATCTAGAACCAGAAGTCCTAATTACTGCACAAGAAATAACAAATGATTATTATTTACCAACAAGAACAAATGCATCGTCAGGTATAGTCATGTCTAAAAGTAACGAGCAACTGGCATTGAATACGAAGGATAACTTTACTTCTACAACTAAAATGCCCCTCTGCATATCGGAAACTGTAAAGACATCTATACCGGAGTATAATTTGAGCAATCGTGTTAGTGTAACGTCGACTAAAAAGTATGAAAGCACTACGGCAGTTTATACTCACGCTAATGCTTGCATCTCTATTTCAAAAGTAGAGACTAATAACTCTGACTCTTTAACCAACTCATTAATGACTATCCCTGGAAATACTATAACAAACACTACTTCAGTATATACATTAGCAGGAACTACTACCGGCACTCCGATTAACTACGCTTCAGATTGCAACCCAATCAGTATTGATATTGAACCACAATCCCTAAAAAGTATAAATGATATTATAGAATCACCATATCAGAAGGCTGATAAATCTGCTGAGGTTATTGTTATAGAAGATAAAGTACCTTGTAAAACGGAGAGAAAACCAGAAAATTTGGACCAAGATCCAGATATTGCCCAGAAAATTGCTTTATTACCAAAAGAGCTGGTTGAAATATTAGGTACGATGCCAGTAGATCACCGAAAACAGCTTTTAAATGTTTTACCGCAGTACGTATCTACTGCCACAAAATCAACAACACAGTCATTGAATATTGATCAAAGCTATTCACAAAAATCGATAACATTAAAGAATTCGTTATCACCAGATTTAAATAAAACGATGCATTCTAATTTTGATACAGTGGGTGATAAAAGACAACAATTACATATCCCCACAACACCACCATCGACATTACCAGCCCTGTCCTCTCAGCTGTCACCAACATCCATAAGTAGTTCATTTTTGCTGACACCTCCAACTCCAAATATAGTAAGACAAGTGATCAATGTAAGAAGAGACATAAAAACTCCTGATTGTGAATCTTCCAAGAATATTAAATCTAATATTATAGACCTAACGGAAGATGATAATTCTCAATCAATGCCAGAAACAGAAGTACATACTACTACAGAAATAACAAATATGCAAACATTTACGCCGAGAAACAACGACATACAGGCAATACCTCCTAAATCAAATACTACCAAAACTAATAATGATAAAACTGCGAGCTTACGGGCGGTACGAATTAAAACACAATCTGAAAGACAAAGGACAATTTTTCCAGATATTAAAATAAGAAAGGACTCAAGTGAAGTTCCTCTTACTCCTCTGCAAAATATTGACACAAGAGACAAGGTTGATACAAAAGGCTTAAAGATTCAACAAGGAGAAATAAGTAGCTCTCAATGTGTAAACAAAAATATTGAATGCGAAATTTCGTCATCGGTGTCTTTAAATACAGAACACGAAGTTAAAAGTGACGAATATTTAAAAGCTGGTGAAAAAGATATATTACAACCAAATATGGTTGTTGGGACGTCTTGTGAGGTCGGAACTAACCAAATATTAGACAGAGTACCTGCTTACAAACGATATGATGTATGTAGCACAACCTTAGACAAAAGCAATGACTCTGACGACAGCAAAGACAACCTACAAGTTTCTACTCATTCCCCACCTATACAATCAGATAAAATAATTTCAAACAATAATAATGTTGATTTAAAACCTAAAAAAGATAAGGACAATATTTTATCAAGTTTAGTTAAAGGTGATTCAAGTGCACAAATCATAAAAAACTCTGATGCTGACGATTCTGATGATGACGTTTCATTAGCTGTTATAGTTAAGCAAAGAAATCGTGACAAATTGGATCCTAAAATTGATATGCATCCTATGGACAATGATGTCATCACCAATAGCAATTCAGTAACATCGTCAATCAGTAGTGCTGAGATTAAAACTAATGCGTCCGACGCTTCAAAATCTGATGTTTTAATATCAAAAGAATCTCAATTTAAAGTTCTAAAACATACTAATACTGATCCAGTAGTCACAGACGTAAAAAATAAAAAGAAGAGTCGTAAAACGCGCCGCAGTAACAATTTAAGTGCATTGAAAAGTTTACAACATACAGCAGACAGTGATTCTGATATAAATAAAGAAAATACAAAGACATCGCATACTGAAAACACAAAAAATAAGGAAGACAACACTAAGCAAACGCCTAAAGAACTTGAAAGTGGATGTGTCTCATCATCAAATAGCGAAAAGGATATAATAAGAATCAATGTGTCTTCACACTCGCATGACGTACCAATTAAAATCCACGAAGAGCAAGACCTTCCAAAGAAAGATATTTCTTCAAAAGAAATTTCACAAGTCGATTCTTCTTTAGAAAAATTAAATAGGAAAAAACTTAATGAACTAGCTGATGTTCAAACTTCTAACATAAATACCTATCAAAATTCATTGCAACAAAAATCCGATATCATTGATTTGCAAAAGCCATTTAATACAAAAGTGGTTAACAAGAAAGTTGAAATTAAAATACCTTCAACAGATAACATTGACAAAATATCTCGTGCTGATTCTATTGAAAAAGAATCACTGAAATTAACTGAAATCTCTACGGAAAGTACCAGTGAAAGTCTTAAACAACAAGAAAATACTATAACTCCCTTGAGAAGAAGTAGGCGGGGTAAATCACTTTTTATCGATAGCAGCTTAGTAAGTGCTGAGGAATCTTCTGTGTCTGTCGATATTATTTCAGAACAAAAAATGCCGTTGACAAAAAAGCAGCTTATATTTTCAAAACTTTTACAAGACGGAGAACACAATATACCGCCTGCTTCTAATAATTGTGAAAAGTTGGATAATCAGACAATAACCGAACAAACTTCAGAAATTACAATCAATGCTGAGCAGGAGCAGTGTCTAAGTGACAGTGAAATTGAACAGCAAACACCAGATTTATTAACTAAGACGAATAAACGTAAAAAATCGGTGCAGGTAAAAAAGAAAAATAAGAAGAAAAAGTTACAAGAGGAGTGTTCTACGACATTAGAACATAGAAATCAGCTTGATAAAGAGAGCATTACAATATCCAAGAAGGACCAAAAATTGGTTGTACAAAAATTAATTGAAACACTTAAAGACGATATCGAGCAACCCAAAGAAAAAGACAATTTTGAGGAAAGTATTTCAACAACAGCAGATAAAAGAAATTCTTCAATAAGAGAAACTAAATTAATAACTGACAATACCTTAGACATGACTTCTAATAAAGTTGAAGAACTACAAAATAAAAACGGTTCCGTTGAAAAAAGAAAACCTGATTTGGGCTCTGACATTGATTCTGCAATGACTTCGTTGCCTAAAAAAAGTAAAGTTAACGATACTTACGAAGAAGAATCTGTGCCTAAAATTCAAGAAGATATTCAATCTAAAAAAGTTGTTATAAACTCAGACACAACAACCTCTGATATTAAAGTTAAAACACGCACAACATGTTATAATAAGCATGTTGCAGCAAAGAGACCTCGGTCTAAATCTGTATTTGTCAATTCTTCAGATTACTATGATCCTTACGACATTGATTTAGAAGATATGAACGTGACTCCAGAATCCATAAATAGGAAAGTGTCTTTGAGGAAGCCTTCGAAGCCTCGAAAAACACCAGTAGCAAATCTTCCTAATAAATCTGAAGCTAAAAACAAACGACTATCTGAGTGCAGTGATGCTGTACCTTCAACAAGTAAAACTGTCGCGGAAGTTGAAAAGTCACAAAATAAAGAAGTAGAAAAAAATGATTTAAAAGTCTTAAAGACAACATCAGTTGATACCAAAGATACAATCAGTGATTCTGATGATTCTTCAAAAAGTGATGTCCCGCTGAAAAAGTATGTAGAAGAAAAAGAAAAGAAGATGTTGGATAATTTAGAAAAATCAAATGTTAATAAGCAAGTTGTGAGCATTAAAGAATCTGTTGCAACAAACAATACAAAAACCAAGAAAAAAGTAAAACGATCGAATGTCTTGAATAACAAAACTGAGGAAAGTAAGAACCAAAATGCGGAAAATGAGGCACAGTTGCGATCTGAGCAGTTTATGGAAAGTTTTGGATTCTTTTCAGAAAGGAAACCTAGAAAATCTAATTTGTTAGCAACAAAGAAAATATCGGAGACACTACACATTATTGCTAATGAAACAGATGATGTATATTTTGGCCTGAAAGAACGAAGTACTAAGAAAATATCAGAAAAACGTCACGTCGATGAAGAAAAGAGTAAAGGTAATTCTAATTCAAAAGAAACCAAGCAAGATAAGAAAGCTGCTAAACGTGGAAAAAAGAAGAAGAATAGTACTTTGATAGAATGTTCATATTGTCAACTGTGCAAAAAAGAATTCCGAAGACCAGATAATTTCCTAAGACATCAGATGTCTGTAGGGCATGTTACAAAAATATCAGAAATTGAATTAAAAGTCAAGGTTCCGACTGTAGAAGAAGAGCCAAACTATTTGGTAGCATTTAAGCTTCAACTTGATAGGGTAAAAATGCTTCATGAGAAAATAGCTAAGAGAAAAAAGCTGTCATTGCCCACTTACGATATTGTTATACCAAATCTTGAGGAAATGTTAGCTGATGCTAAAAGATCTGTCAGAGAAAAGCAAATTTGCAGCCGTGGGTTAAGCAGAGATGAAGCTTTGTTTATTGATTGTTGCGAACTTTTAAAAGCTTCTCATAATAAAAATATTAGAAAAGTAGAGAGAGTTAGACATTGCAGTAGTTTTAATTGCACTCAATCTTCGACACATGAGTTAGACTGGTTTTCGAGAAGCATTGATGAAAGAACTGACCAGAAGAATGATGGCGACGTTGATTCTATAACGGCTCGCAACATTTTAGAAAGTGATGAAGTTCGGAATTTAGAAAAAGATCTTATTTCTGGGCTCCAAGAAGCAGCGAAAGCTACTAAACGAAATATAGCTACATTTAATTTTGACAATTTGCGGGAGATAATACCTGATGGAATAATAAAATTAGCAACATGTGGCTTAGTTAATGCTAATTACGGCAAAATAGAGAAGAATGAAAAATTAGACCAACCAAAGATAGCTCCTAAACGAAGCCCAGAATACAAAGAAAAAATGCACCAACGAAGCCCGGAATACAAAGAAAAAATGCACCAACGAAGCCCGGAATACAAAGAAAAAATGTATCCAGATATAAATATTGATAGTATTGATATGTTTGAAGATAAGTTTGACAAAATTAAACGTAAATGCAGATCTCAAGCGGCAGCGGCTAGCAAACAGCCACAGGCAACTCCAGAGGCAAATGCCAGGTAATAAAAAATATTTATTACGACTTTTTCAATTAAGTCGTTATTTATTTTCAATTGTAATAAATATTTTTATTAACTTTGTACACAAAATGTGTTTTTAAAACTTATGACTATATTTATAAGTTCAGGGTTTAAACTTATAATTACATTTTTTTGCAGTTACAAGGTACGAAAAAATAAAAAGAAAGGCAAGAAGAAGATAAGAAATCATCAAAACACAGTCCTAACTAAAGCTGCATTAAAAGGTTTCGACGGTATTAAAGTATCTATTGTAACAACCGAAATCAATATGTCTGGAATAATGTCGTCGGCAAGAAAGTCATCAAAGAAAAAGAAGAGAAACCAATCTAAAAGAAAACGAGAACGAAAATCTTCTGAGGTAAGTAACAAAGCCTATGACAGCCGACAAGACGATCCCCCGCAAAAGAAATTAGATATTTATGAATTCATGGACACAGACGACGCTGAGGTATTTGATTTCCGCCCGTCAACGATTATGGAGAGATTTAAAAGTATCAGCAATAAAGAAATACCGTCTACATCGAAAAATATTGTGAAATATGACGAAGCTGACGTGTCCAGTGACAGTGCGTCCGACGGCGACGACTTTGTGTACATGTCTGATGATTACGTATGCAGCGATGACGAGACTGAGAACAGTGTGGTATCGTGCGAAATCAAAAATATTGCCGATCAAAAAAAGTCACCGCACAAAAGAAAGGATACCACTGAAAAAAGTGCTGTAATGGGTAAAATATTCAAGCATAACGCATTACGAACTGAGAAGAAAATCTCTAAAAGCGGCGACACAGAACAGCCCAAAGCCAATTTAGATCAATTATTTGACAGCTTGTTAGAAGAAAAGCCACCGAGCTCGAAACCCATTGAGACGATTACTTCCAAATCAAATGAAATATCAGCACAACGATACCCGAAGACTCCTTCTCCTAAACGATTGAATAAATCCGATAACGACGATGAGTATGATGTTAATACTCCCGAATATGATGACGATAATTTCTATAGAGATACTGCAAAAGACGACACTATCGTTAAGCAGACCTCGAAGGTTGCCAGGAGTACAAGTTTCAGCAAAAAGCGTCGGTCCACTACACCGACCAAAAGGCCCAGCTTATACGCGATACCGCCCATAGAGGATCAGGACGCGATATCAGCCAACAAGTACAAAGACTCCCTCGACAGTCTTTACTCTGAACGCTCCCTCACAAATAATATGTCGCCTCCGCGTGACGTAATCGACACATTCTTGAAGAGAAAAGAGAAGGTCGCTTCACTGGAATCCATGGACGAATCGAACTCCGACGACGCTTCCTACGACCGACGCAAGTCCACAGAGAAGTCGCGGGACAGCAGGAGGACGAAGCCAATGAAGTCGCACGACAGGGAGAGAAGGCTGAGTTTCGACAACGACGAGTCCCTGGACGCGGCCAACTTGTCGGACGACGGGGGGGTCGCGCGACAGCGGGTCAGGCGGAAGTGCACCGTCGGGAAACAGAACGTGCTGGCCGAGACGTGGAGCTCCGAGTCGGAGCCCGACGGCATACCGCCGCGGCCCAACAGCGCCGAGTCCGTCGTCGGCGCCAACCGGAGACGGAAAGGTCGCAAAAGGGAGGGCCACTCCACGAAGAAGCCGAAGCTCGCGAAGAGGACCGAAGTCGGACCGAGCAAGGCCGAGTTCGAGAGCGCCGCGCGGAGCTTCGCGAGGCCCGGGCCGAGTCTGAGCGCCCAGGGGCCGGTGAGGAAGGGCCGGCCCCCGCCCTCGTACTGGTCGGAGGGCGAGGAGGAGCAGGAGCACGTGCAGCAGCACGGCTGGATAGTCGGCGACAGCCACAAGAAGCTAGTCACGATGCTCGCCCACGCCAAGGGCCGCAAGCGCGACGACAAGCGATCCCTGCTCGAGTGAACCCTCCCGCGTTAAACCTGTAAATATCTTGTAAATAATAAATCTAGTTCGTCACCGACGATTGTGGCGTCTACCGGACCCCCACGCTGAATGAATTGAGTTTTGTAAATAATGTACATCTTTTTATTATAGTTCGTTTAGTTAAATTTTAGCGCTGCGGGGAGTTTTTTAGCCTCGCAGACGATTATAGCGAAATTGATATATTTTGACGTACCGAAAATTATTTTCTATATTATATTATGGATATTTTATTTATTTTACCGTTCGCAGTAGAGGGGATGAATTGGTCATGTTTTTTTTTTGATTTTAAAATATAATATTATTTTGATTTTCAATTTCATTTATATTTTTCGAATACGTGTAATTCGATATACAGAGTAAATATTAAATAATAATTAATAATTAGATGATAACACATTTATATCCTAGATCATTAGGATTTGTAAATGTTTAGTTCAATTTTTGATTTGTTAATATTGAAATTTATCGTATTTTATATATATAAAAAAAAGTAATTCGTCATTTGCAATTATGGAGTTACGATTTCTTTACTATGCAAAATGAATTAGGCTTAATTTAGAATGCCATTTTACGTGTATATATTTTAAAGCGATGATTTAATGTTGTGTTCCTTGCATAATATAAGTTTAGTTCAGTCGTGAACTCTGGTATCTCAGGTCGGTAGTTGCAGGGGCTGATAGAACCCGGTGTGAGTCTTATTTGCGTTGTAGGATTTGTTAACTATTTTTATACATTAGATAATTTTGATTAGTCAATTAACAGTTGAAATCGCAGCTTTAGTTATCGTTTATCTAGTCCATGTATGTTCGGAGACCGTCGTCAGCCCCGCTGTTACTATATTCATGTTTGTTTGTTTGTGTGTTTTGACTTGGACTTTTTGTATGAGTCTCCTAGCTTCGACCGGCTTCATAGCGCTTATTTATTTAAAGACTTGATAATTAATTAGTTGAGGGTATTTCTGAATGATTTTGGTTGTTTTCTAATTGTACTGAGCCGTTGAAAGTCGGTGAGTTGAGGTTATGACGTATGATTTCTTCAACGGAAAAACTCAATAATGCGTTACTTTTTACATCATGTACGGCAATACATTTTTATCGATCGAATAGTTTTCTAGATTAAAATAAAAGGAACCGATAGCTGACCCATATTATAGTATCCAATCTAAATGTATTAGCGTAAGGTAGATTAATTTATAATTTGTTTAAAAATTATAATATTCAAATACGTGTACGGTATATCAATCGGTGTACTTGTATGTCTAAATGGATATAATATAAACTACGATCCCCTAAGAGCTGTATGTTTGTTTGTCGAGGACGAAATTCTTGTTTTGGCCTAAACGCTGTTAATGTTTCGAGCTTTCTATTCAAAATTGAACGCTTTAGGAGAGAATGTACATTTCGGCTTTGTCCTATGGCGAGGTAGTTTTATGCTTTTTCCCCACTTTATTGTTGACAAGCGTATGAATGTTTCTTCGAAATCTGTGTTATTTCTTAAGGTGATTTAAGAATTAAAGTATATACTTTTAAATATATGTGGTATAATAATTCATGAGTGTTTTATTTCTAATCTAAAAGATTAAGCAACCTTGTCGCTTTAATCATTTTTATTTTTATATCTGCCTATCTTTTTAAACATTTGTAGTTGCAGATGCGATGACTGATCGTCTGTTTCTTGATTCATAGTTTTTGCACCTGCGAATTTAAAACACGTCTATTATACCAAGACGCATCACAGCATTGCGTTATTGAATTGTTAAAATACCGCCGCACAGTGCAGCTAGTACGAAAAGCAACGCCGACTATGCTCCGTGCCAGCTTTGTGGACGTTTACTAATTTGTTGCGAAATAAAAATATGTCTAAAGCATATCCTAATAATGTTGCCTTTCTAATGATAGAAGAATATATGAAATCGATTCGGTAGCTTCATCCGCCACAAACATACACACAAACGCTTACCTCATAGAATAGATAGTTGTGGTGTGGGCCATAGAACAGTCTTTCGACAGATAGTTTGCATCGATACGACATTACCGTTGCTGCAATTTGATCCGATTGATCCGATAGTAACAAATTAATAAAATGATCTATTCTATCTAAATATCACACTTTGTCTGGCCGGCAATTATGTCAAATGGTCCAGGATGAATGACGTCCTTTATGCCGTAATGAAATGTCACTGGGGCGCTTGCTCATAAAAAATCACGAAAAATAATTCGCTCCCAGCACTATATCTATATATATATATAAAAGAAAGTCGTGTTAGTTACACCACTTATAACTCAAGAACGGCAGAACAGATTTG